>APFE030113904.1:154962-170740 GCA_000404065.3 Pinus taeda | reverse complement strand
GTCGCCATTTTGTTATACAGGAATAGTGTCCACACGGATGCTGCTATTCCCACTAAGATGTGTGGCTATCTTAGAAACAAACAATCAAAGTCTACTATTGATTCTTTTTATGAAAATAGATGAGAGGAGAACCAAGAGGGCCAACCTGAGTCTTGCGCTCGATTCCTTCTCCTTCTTGATAGAGTTTTGTTGTTTGCTCTTTGTCTGCTCAGCTTCAAAAGGACCTCTAGAATCACACCAACATACTACTATGCAAGAAACAAGGATCTAAATTCACAAATAATGTAGGATCAGATGTACATTAACCATATACAAGCATATATAAAGAAATACACCAGGATATGGAAGGAAACAAGAATAGCTTTATTCAGATAAAAGTAGCAAGAGGGTTACAACCATGAGCAGCTCTGACCCAGCATCATCCTCCAGCTAAGAAGCCCTTATTTCACCTCAAGCAAAGAAAAATCACCCAACACTGTGAATTTACACCAGAATACCAACAACACTTCTCTATAGATTACAAAATTCCAGCCTCTGGATCTCTGTGATGAGGATCCATATATAGATGATTACAGAGAGGTGAGTCATCTTTTGGGATCTTGATTAGTGTCTTCTCTCTGATAGTTCCTGCTTCCACTTGGAGAATGAAGATCTCTTACTCATCCTTGGTCAAAAATGGAGTGGCAAGTGTCAGAGGGGAAGCTTTTGGAAGATTCCATGATCTTCCACCTCGCATTTTGGTCCATGCCATTTGTCCATTCCCAACCATTGCACCCTATGGAGGAGCAAAATAGTATGCATCGCACCTTGTACATTGGGAAGGTGATATGCATCGTACCCCCTGCATGGAGCTTTCAGTATGGTCCAGTTTTGACCATTTATGAGCAGTTTTCAATGGAGAACTTCTGGGAGATGATGTAAACAGTTGACCTTGTTCCTTTAGGCAGTGAAGCAACCCTTTTAGGGACTTAAGAGCCCTTAGTTTATGGACATTTGTGATTGGGGTTGAAGTGCCCAAAAATGTCTATAACAATATGCTATGTGAAAACCATAAATTACTAAATAAACATGTTCTTATACAAATATGATATGGAAAACACCTTGGATATTCGAGTGATCAACTAAGTTCATTGCTATAAATCTAGACTCAAAATGAATATAGTGATTGAATGCTTGACTATGCACTGTTTGCACTTTTAATTATTTAATTTAAATATAATTACATTATTTGGAGCTTTAACTACTATGACATATGAAATATCATACAATAAAAATGTGCATGATTGAAAACAAATATTTACCCTAGAGACCCATATGTGAAACTAGAATTCAGCTAAGGACTCTACATTTGTAACTCCCCATATTCTAATTATGGTGAATTTATGTGGTAACCACTTGGACATGTGGGGAATGTTTGCACTATTTCGTCACTGGGTATAGTAAACCAACAATTATAATAAAGTTTCTGATAAATCCAATATCTAATCTGAGAATAACATAGGATGCTTCTTTATTAATATAAAATCGTTGAGGTAGGGTAACACCATACAATCACTCCTTAAGAAAGGAGAACACTCCACAAGCCATGTGCTTGTCAATACAAAACAGTACTTGACATATCTCTAATGGAGAGTCTCTAGCCTCTATATAACTTCATAGATACAATACCATGGGTAATACCATTTGTATTACCATGAGCCCCCAATACCATACATCCAATACCATGGGATTATCACATTATTTCCTAACCACTTGTGTTCCCTCCCATAATGCAGGTTAATTGCTTTATTTATTACCTATAGCCCATTTTTTTCATCCTTAACTAAACTAACTAATTATGGTCCTTTTTTATAATGAGGGCCAACTCTTGAAAAGTGTGTAATAAGTAATGCTAAATTTAGAATGTGCTAAAAATAGCATGTCTAAAAATAGAAGTTTGGCCAGTGAGTTCATTGGCCACATTGCATGAGAGGTGAAACTGCTAAAAATAGAAATTTCTAAAAATAGCATTTCTGGGTCCCTTCTTATTTATAGTAGTCCCTAGTCTATCTATAGGAAGTAAAATTAATTTTTGTCTTAACAACAGTTGGAAATATTAATTAATTAATTTAGTTGAGTTAATTGGTTAAGGAAATCCAAATTTGAAGTCTTTGTGAGCATGCACATGAGTTGTCCCACTCATTGAGGAATTTTTCCTTAATTTCCTCCACTGATTGAGGGAATAAGTATGAGTTCTATAATGAGAGAAATAGTTGACTTAGTTCTAACTAGTCAAGTCCAGTTAGATTATTTTAATAAGTTGTTAAAATAATCAAATATAGTTGTTAATGCTTGCATGCATGTGACAACTATTATTTTGGATAACTGAGAATTCACTCATGGATAACTGTTACATGTCAGTTCTGTCAGAGACCCAGTTGAGATCAGATGTGGGACAATGTACTATCAGATGCTTGGATATTTCTAGTAAGTATTCCTTGCATGGAGAAGGATATATTATAGGAGATTGGAGGACTTGCGGCCTATATATTGAGGCCTAGGTAGTCCATGATTTTCATCTTCTGATTGAAGATCATCAAGATCTTTTGATTACAAAGAGAGCATGATAGCTATTGAGCTTATTCTTTTTGTATGTTGTTGAGGATCTACACTTGATTGATAATATAGTGTTGGGGTTTTATGTTGGTGCTTTCCCCTGGATATATTTTGTGTTATGTGTGATTCTTTCTTATAAGTTATATGTGTTCTTATTGATGTTTCTGATGGTTGATTAAGCTTCCACTATATTGTTTGTAGAAGTAGATCAAGTGTTTTTCTTTAGTACATTGCATTACCAGGTTGATCTACAAGTGGGAAATTTCTACATGGTATCATAGCTAGCTAATTTGTAGAAAAATTCTACAAAATTCTACATGGTATCAGAGCTAGCTGATTTGTAGAAAAATTATACAAAAATTCTACATGGTATCAGAGCACAGGTTATCAAGCAAGAATAGTATACTAGTAGGAGAAATTTGAAGTTTATTAGTTGGGATATAGATCTCAAGTTCTTATCACATCTATTTCATCGATGGTGTTCTATGGTTTGAGGCTTGACTTTGCCCTTGATGGAAGCTCAAACTATATAGCTTGGAAGGATCTCATGGATGTAGTCGTGGAAGATAATGGCCTTAATGATTTCATTGATCAAGAAATTCCTAAGCCTACTGACAAGACCAAGCAGGTGGAATGGAGGAAGTGTGTAGCTAGAGCTAGGAGAATTATCTTGGAGGGAGTGTGAGATCACATTGTCTCGAGCATCCATGGGAAGGAGACTCTGCATGCAATGTGAAAAACATTGAAAGATTTATATCAAAATAGCAGTGATCAGTGGAAGTTGGCATTGAAGGACAAACTTTGAAAGATCAACTGTGGAAGGGATGAGAAGATCTCTATGTATCTGAACAAGCTCATCACATGTAGGGATGAGCTTGTAAGTGTAGGGGTCATGACATCAGATGAGGATATGGTGAGTCTAGCACTCCTTAGCCTTCCCAAGAGCTGGCATAACTACCAGGACTCCATGAATGGAAGGGAGAAACTACCAGATTGGGAGTGACTATGGTCGGATTTGATGCAGGAGGAGATCAGACAGAGCACCAGATACAGTTCTTCATCCATGCATGATGAGGAGAATTGTGCCTTAGTGAGTAAGGTGAAGATGGGGAAGGAGAAGGTTTCTCTTTTTGAATCCAGTTCTTCCAATGATGGGAATAAGGTTGAAAAATCAAAAGTGCGACGCTTTCGTTGTCATGAGGTGGCCCATTATGCTGCAAATTGTCCATGGAGGAAATCAAAGAAGGGATCCGGGGAAGGATTTGAAGGTGAGGCATTTGCTTCACAGTTTGAGTTGGATTTCACACTCTTCACATGCATGGTTTCGTCCATGGTGGGAAGTGGTTGGTTTCTTGACAGTGGAGCTTCTTTCCACATGATCCACTAAAAGAGTTTGTTCAATACTTTGGAGTAGAAAGATCTATAGATACTCATAGAGATGGGTAATGATGAGAAGTATAGTGTCTTAGGTGTAGGCACAATTATTTTTCAGAGGGAGCATGGAGCTCGTCTTACCTTGACTGATGTCAAGTATGTATTAGGATTGAAGAGAAACTTGGTGTCGATCACAATGCTGGAAGACAGAGGCTATGATGTAGTCTTCAGTAAGGGAAAGGTTTTCCTTAGACACATCATCACTAGATAAGTGAAGCAGATTGGTTCACGGGTCAAGAACCTTTATGCTCTTGAGGTTCAAGATGCATGCAAAGCCTTGAGCAGCAAGGAAACTGATGGAGACTTTGTGGTTGAGAGGGAGAGTATATTGCCTCTCAACATGCAGTGCCAGAAGAAGTCTCAGACAATTGTGGAGGAGCCACGATTGGTGCAGCAGCTTCAGGAGGTTGTGGAGCAGCCACAACAGGGGAAGCTGAGTGGAGATTGAGTAGAGACATCTAACTCATGCAGAGACCTCTAATAGGGGGAAACTTCGAGCTAGGTGGGTAGAGGGATATTATGCAACCATACCTCCAGGTAGGAGGTGGGGCGATATAGAGTGATCATCCCAAGGAGGAGTTGTAGGATCCTTGAGATACCTAACTTCTTGAATGAAACCTTGCTATAGGATCCCCGATGTGGAGTAGTAGGAATTGACTGATTGGGTAGAGACAGATGTGGATGGAGTGGAAAAGAGAGTGATAGTGCAGGGAATCCCAGGACAACACATAGCTAGCAGGCTGCAACAATGTGAGAGGCACAAGTGTTTTGCATAGTGTTGGGTGGCACAAAGAGGTGTGCAATGGTGTGAGATGCATGGAGATGTTGCAGTAGCACAGATGTCAGATAGGGAGCACTTGTCAGTAGCATGTAGAGCTTCAGCATCAGAGTATGTTCCTAGCCCAATAGAGTGGTCAGTTGGGAGTGTTTTTGTTCCAAGTGTTGTTGGAGCAAGTGGATCGGGTAGATGTGTTGCATGCAGAACATTCTTGAGTTACAAGATCGGGTTCGAGACAAATTGTTTCTTGTTGAGAGGGAGTGTCAAAAAATGTGCAACAAGAAATGCCAAATTTAGAATGTGCTAAAAATAGACATGTTAAAAATAGCATGTCTAAAAATAGCAGTTTGGCCAGTGAGGTCATTGGCCACATTGGGTGAGAGGTGAAACTGCTAAAAATAAAAATTTCTAAAAATAGCATTTTTGGGTCCCTTCCTATTTATAGTAGTCCCTAGTCTATCTATAGGAAGTAAAATTAATTTTGGTCTTAACAATAGTTTAAAATATTGATTAATTAATCTCCATGAGTTAATTAATTATGGAAAATTAAACTTGAAGTCTTTGTGAGATCATGCAATTATTTTCTCCCTTGATTTAGGAATTTATCCCTTGATTAAAAGAGATAAGATTCAGTTCTATAATGAGAGAATCAGTTGACTTAGTTTAACTTACTCAAGTCCAGTTAGATTATTTTAGCAAGTTGTTAAAACAATAAAATATAGTTTGTTAATGCTTGCATGCATGTGACAACTATTATTTTAGATAACTGAGAATTCACTCATGGATAACTGTTTCATGTCAATTCTGTTAGAGACCCAGTTGAGATCAGATGTGGGACAATGTACTATCAAATGCTTGGATATTTGTAGTAAGTATTCCTTGCATGGAGAAGGATCTATTATAGGAGATTGGAGGACTTGTGGCCTATATATTGAGGCCTAGGTAGTGCATGATTTTCATCTTCTGATTGAAGATCATCAGGGTCTTCTGATTACAGAGAGAGCAGGATAGCTATTGAGCTGATTCTTTTTGTATGTTGTTGAGGATCTACACTTCATTGATAATAAAGTGTTGTGGTTTTCTGCTGGTGCTTTCCCTTGGATATATCTTGTGTTATGTGTGATTATTTCTCTTGATCTGTTATGCATGTTTCTACATGATGTTGCTCATGAATTTGATTATGCTTCCTCTTAATGTTTTGTAGAAGTAGAACAAGTATTATCCTTTAGGACATTGCATATATCAGTTTGTTATACAGGTGAAATTTCTACACCCAGCATCAAAACCCTCTTCACCTCATGAAAAGCAAGATCACCCAACAATACAATGTTCCTTTTCCAAGACAAAATATCAACACTTCCTTACAAATTACAAAATTCCAGCCTCTAGATCTCTCATATGAGGGATCCATTTATAGATGTCTACAAGGGTGTGAGTCACCTCTAGGTTTTTGATTAGTGTTATTCCACTTGTTGTTCTTGGTTCCACATGGAGATTTCTTGGATCTCTTACTCATTCCTGGGCGGATTCAAATAGGCAAGTGTCATGGGAGAAGTTTCTAGAAGATTCCATGAGCATCCACTTAGCAAACTGTCTTAGACATTTGTCCATTCTCACTCATCGCAGCCCACAAAAGGCCTCTTTATTATGCATTTCCTAGCTAATGTAGGAGCTAATATGCATCACACCCTGACAGTGGAGTAGTCAGTATGGTCCAGCTTTGTCCAGTTTTAAGTTGTTTTTCAGGTGGAACTTCTGGGGTATGATGTAATCAGTTGACCATGATCCTTTAGGGTATGAAACGACACTTTTAGGGGTTAAAGAGCCCAAATATGTCTATAACAGTTTCCCCCTAAGGCATGAAGTCATAAATCTTCTGATGTCGAGTGAAATGCTTTATCATGAGGATCCAAGGTATTCGAACTGGAAGGTGACCTGTATAAGATACAATACAATACATCATCACAATATAGTTTTCCATGATCTAGCTAAGGTAGGAATTCCCATGCTCAGCTTTATAAATTAATTTTCTTGTACATAGAATAGATAATTGTCTACAGTTGCAGACTAGTGATTCTTTATATGTAGAGTCATCATCCCTTAGATTGGATGATCATCTGTGTAGCTTATGTGTACATTTGATGTCTTTATATTCCTGAATATATCGTAGCCCATATGGATGAAACTAGATCTAGGGCCTTCAAGCTCATTTAATCTTTGCTTGATGTACAAGTCGATCCATGTGAAAAGATGTCCTGAAGTCGAACATGGATAAACATCCACTGATTACCAACCAATATTGTAAGTTGTTAACAGACACGAGAGGAATCACGACAATGATAATGACCCTCAAGGTACTACAGTACAATTCATGTGGTGTGAATATATGATCCGATGTAGAACACTAAGCAAAATATTTCGGTCGAAGGCCATTGATGTAAACTTGTCGCCAGAAGTGAAAAACATGCCATTGAGGCATGCAAGCTTCAAAGTACTAAAAGGGTTGTTTCTAAGTCAACTTGTTAGATAATGAGCTCATGTTGACAAGAAGTGACCTACCGTTGGAGGGCCTTAATGTATCCCACATTAATGACACTAAACGAAGCAAATGATTTTTTGGAGGTGAAAAATGATCTCACGATATAAGGTTCAAGAATGGCAGCCATGAAAAATGGAGGGTGAAGATATTGCAGTGGATGAGATATTAACTAGATGGTGAATTCTCTCAGTGACTTCTCTTGAACATATCAGCGACACTGAGATGGATTCATAGTGTTAACCCCAAAATATGGATGGTATGGAGGACCAATGGTGATATGACCAGTGAACGGAATAACCCAACCTGACTCAATCATGGTGATGGAGTGAAAGTGTCATGTTCAAGAGTGACCTGCTACCAATAAAATTCTTTAAGTTTTCTTCCCTTTTTCCCCAGTCATTGTTGACCAATACCTCTTTATTTTTGTCAAGCTTGAGGAGGATAACATATGCGTGTTCTATAGTTTTCCCTTTGAGCAAACCTGTCGCTATGTTTTAGTGAGCCCAACGACAGTGAAACTCGTTCTTGTCTGGGTGGACAAGTTTGTCACTATTGTTTTAATGAATTTAATGACAAGGATAACTCAATCCTTTTCATGTTTAGAGACATTGAAAAGGGACGAAAAGGAAACTCCAGTACTTCTTTTTCATAGCATAATCCCTTAAGTCTGAAAAAGGATAAAATAATATGAAAGAGATGATTTTTTGATAACTTTAGTGAGCCAAAAAGACAAGCGCTTGAACTTTTTCATGATATAATCCCTCAGGTTCGAAAAAGATTAAAATATATAGGAGGGATGGCACTTCCAATCACTTTAGTGAGTTGGAGAGGCTAATAGCTCGACAATCTTTTCATATTTAATGAGTTTGAAAATATTTTAAAATAGACTCGTTTTGAGGAACGAATGGTGTTTAGGGTAGCAACTAGTTTCGAGTAAGCTTGGAACTTCTCAAAACATGGTGATGTGAAGAGGATGGCTAACAGAACCACTCATCGTAGTTGTTCCTCAAGAATGGAGGTGATGGCAGGAACACAACCAAGGCTCAAAAGGTTGAAAGTAGGGAAATCGCAAAGGTTATTTACCGAGGGTGGATTCATTTTTTAACGAGCTTGAATTGGGAGAACCTATGCTCAGTGGTAGGTTTACTTTTTAACGAGCTTGAACCTTGCATTAACATTGCTCATTTTCATTTTTATGTATGTTAGAAACAACCAAACTAAAAAGCTAGAAAAACTGGAAAGTTAAGGAACTATTGAGGTTAGGTAGGATGGTTTCATCCGTGGAATAGTTCAAACGCTTCCTTTACTTCATCTACAATGCAGACAATGGTGAATGGTGGATCAGACCAATCACCTAACCTAAGAAGTTGAAAAACTAAAAAGCTAAAAAAATCTAAAAATCCAAAAAATGAAATTGGTAATTTTTCGCTTGCATAAAAAGGTTTGCATGCCCCTAGGCATTGAGAAAAGGGGAGTTTCCAGTAACCATATGGAAATCACTATGGTTAAGCAAGATGGTTTTAGTCGGCGGTCAAAACACTTCCTGGGCTTTGTCCATCAAATAGACAAAGGTGAATGGTGTGAGATAACACTTCCAATCACATAACCTACAGGGAAACTTATCTTTTTAGCTAGGTTCGTCTGCCGAAGTAGACTAGGGTGCATTACCACTAAGCTTCATTACATTCACCAAACTACTCACGGTAATTAGGTGGATGGAATGAAAGTTGAAGAGACAAAATTGATGCAAAAAGACCATTTAGGGATGATGTTTGACTTGGAGATGTGTTTGAACCAGGAAATGAAAGCTAGTCATAAGTTGGACTATTTTGCCTTCATGTGGGAAACACATCACTCGGAAGAGTGTTGAGACAATAGCTTCCATGTTGTAAACATAGTCATGCCCTAGGAGTAGATTGTAATCTAACAATCCTTGGGCTTCTATCACGTTCAAGTGAACGGTTTTCCTTCTCAAAGTAATCGGTAACTTAGGAAGGATCCCTAATGGTCAACTGGTTCCTTTGTTAAAGCCTAAACAATTCTGAGTAACAGGCATAAGCGATGGCAAACCAAGCACTTTCCAAGTAGTTTAGGAAAGGATAATCACTGAAGCCCCTTCATCTATGATAGTTCTAGACACGATCATTTTGTGAACTTGTAGTATGATCCGGAATGGTACATGAGAAGGAAGGCAGGATCTTGCTAGTTGATTCCAATCTAAGGAAGTTACTAGACTGCTTGGAGGGGATACTGAATAAATGGTTGAACTGACCCCATGAGTAGTGGGAACTGGGGGATTCTCTTCCTATTGTGAAGGAATGGGGTGATTGCCCCCAAGTTCATTGGACTCTGAAATAACAAAAATAATTTGAACATTATCGTTCTTACTCTCTTTGGGAATGGTATCATCTAAAGGTGGACCTTCTTAAGGTAAGACTGGGTCAACTATGATCTCGACCTGCTAACTTTAGTCTGGTATGGATTCAAAAGATTCACCCTCAAAGATAGGTGTTTCGACCGACAATTGAATTATGTCAGTCGGATTTTAAACTTGTAAAGGACTTGGTGATAGTTTCTTGTATGCAGGAGGAAGTCGCTGTGGTGAAGCAGGATGGTTATGCAAGATTATCTTGGCCTCACCCAAAAAGGGACAATGGGGAAGGGTATGGTCCCTTCACATAGCCTACATGGAGTTTTGACCTTTCCTTTCTTTCCGTGAACTTCACTATTACTAGTTTATGGGGTGCTGTCAACATGATCACCAGAGGTTGATGACACCGAATGGGGGGACCATTCTCTCAAGATCTGAGGAATGCATGGAAATTCTCGATGAAAATGGTCTCCCTTGCAAATTATGCATGAATGTCTGGGAGATTTAGTGTGCAGATTTTCACCAGATGATTCATGGCCACCCCCTTGCTTAACTGACTTCTTCTTCTTCTCCTTCCCTTTCTTCTTCTTCTCAGTCACCCCGTTACTAGCATCGCTATTTTCACCAAGCGAAGAGGAAGAAGGGGAAGGTGAAACAAATGAAGAAGAATGTGAAGGGTCAACTTTAGTATTAATTGGTTGCTAATTTGATTGCTAAAGAATCACATTATTTTGAACGACAAAGGTTGAGAAAGGCGAGACTGGCAGACCAATTGTGATTCCTGGAAGGGACAATGTGGCCATATATGGAACACCAATATTTCCCCAAGAAGAAAATGGACTAGGATTCCCCTCAAGAGGGATTCCTTGATTGGTGGACTCCATTACCTCAACCTAAGATCAACAAAGGAACATGGATATTATTCTGAATTTAATAAATTGTAATGACGCTTTGACATAAATTTTCTTTTTCAATTTTTAAGAGTCGAGAAAAAGTTAAAGATGACTCTAGTCCCCTTTGATTTTTAATGAGCCTGAAGTGACAAGTGCTTAGATGGACCTTTTCTTTTAAGGAGTCGAAAAGGAACGAAAGTGACTACTTTGGAGATCTAGATAGAGGGATTACCAAACGAATCGTAAAACTGCAATATACACCTTGGTAATAAATTAAAGATAACTTACCAAGGACTTATGTACGGCAGTCAATCTTCCTGAATGCTATGTTTAGTGCATTGGGATCAATAGGGCGGTAGACATGGCTTCCTATGGATAAAAGATATAAGCCTATTGTAGTCTCCCAATATATACTCGACGGTATGAGGAGCACAAGTCTGTGCTAGCACTTTTCGTATCAAAGAGGAGGAATCACCCAACCTTCAATGAAAATGATAGTTACTATATTTTACGATGCTGGAACATGTCTCTAGCCTAGACCTCTAAATGTGTTGCGTTAGGTTGCAAAGCATTGTTAAGTTCATTGAAATTTATTTTAGAGTTGATCTTTCTTAGAAGTTTGCTTTTCAATGGTTCATCACGTGATGTGGATGTAAAATTCCTAAATGAAATCTACAATGATAAACAATCGTTGTTTATTTTAGTAATCAAAATCCTAGCTACTAAGGAAAGAAGATTATGATTCTTTCAAACAAAGAGCAAAGAGCACACACTAAATGCACTTTTCCTAAATCATATTTCACACACAGTGTAAATTCAAATGAAAACGCATGTATTTTTTTTTCGTTCCCTTAATGTGAGGAATTCCAGAAAAGAGAACTAAGTATACATATGAAATATTTCACTCAAAGCGATATTTCGACAATTTCTTTTCAAAATGGAAAGGAAGACTAAACGAAACTTTTCAATTTCGAATAGAAAATGCTTTCAAAACTTCAAAAACAACAAATCAAATCAAATGCGAATAAAAAAGTTCAATTAATTACCTAAAGAAGGAAGACTCAACGACACTTCTCTTTTTGACACAAAAATGATAGTTACGACACTTTTTTGCACCAAAATGATAGATCAATTTATGTAACTTTTTGAAAAAATATTGTAAATGATGGAAAAATACATAAAATAATTTACTAATCATTATCAATGGAGGCTAAACAACGTACTGTAAGTAGGCTTCAGCAAAGAAATATTGTTCATAAGTAGCAAAACAACCAAACAAAGCTGAAAACAAAGACAAAAAACCCCAAATTTCAAGGAGAGAAATAGGACTACTTAGTAATCACACTTTTGCTTCATAGAAATAGGGATGCATTGCACCTGCTACACTTAGGAAGTGTAATGCATACTAGCTTCCAGTTACAGATAGTGCAATGGGCCAGGGAGCACAACTGAGATGGGTTTTGGCTCAAATTTGCAGCTAATTTCAGTGGATTAATCTGAGCTATTATGGACAATAAAGAGAAAAGTACAGGGGTATGATCTTTGGAGGTTATTGAGCTACCAATAGGGCATCTAGAATGTTTGTAAGTTAGATGTTCAGCTCATAAACTAAACTAGAGATTAACTAAAGTAACATTCATCTACTTTGAAATTGCATAGCAAGAGTAGTTCGAAGGCTATATGGCTAAATTTAGGCTCTGTCTATAGTTTATAAAGAAAAAAACAACAAAGAAACAAACAAACTATTCGATCCCTAGTGGAGTCACCATTTTTTTCCAGGAAAACTAATGTATTTTCAATCTGCTAGTCCCACTAGGATTAGCAACTATCCTAGAAACAAACAATCAAAGCAATTTGTAATTTCCTCTATGTATTTCCCACTTAGAGAATACCTATAGAAATGAAGCAACGCAACACCATCAAAGCATCTCAATCTATGATATCATAAGCATTATAGAATCAGAAATACAATGAGCATATAATGACATTTACAAATAACAACATTCACAAATACACAATTGTATGAAGGAAAACTCAAAGAACTTTATTAATAATAGAAGAGAGGATTACAACCCAGGTGTTTGATCCAGCATCATCCTCCCAACATCAAAGCCCTCTTCACCTCATGAAAGGCAAGATCACCCAATAATACAATGTTCCTTCTCAAAGACAAACTATCAACACTTCATTACAAATTACAAAATTCTAGCCTCTAGATCTCTCAGATGAGGGATCCATTTATAGATGTTTGCAAGGGTGTGAGTCACCTTTGGGTTTTTTATTAGTGTCATTCCACTTGTTGTTCTTGGCTCCACTTGGAGATTTCTTGGATCTCTTACTCAGCCCTGGGCGAATTCAGAGAAGCAAGTGTCATGGGAGAAGTTTCTAGAAGATTCCATGAGCATCCACTTAGCAAACTGTCTCAGACATTTGTCCATTCTCACTCATTGCACCCCATAGAAGGCCTCTTCAGTATGCATCACACCTGGCTAGTGTAGGAGCTAGTACGCATCACACCTTGACAGTGGAGTAGTTAGTATGGTCCATTTTTGGCTAGTTCTGAGTGGTTTTTCAGGTGGAACTTCTGGGGAATGATGTAATTAGTTGACATGATCCTTTAGGGTATGAAACAACACTTTTAGGGGTTAAAGATCCCTTGGTTATCGAAATATAATATTGGGGTTGCAGTGCCCAAATATGTCTATAACACATGGTCAGTATCGACTCCTGATCTCTGAATGGTAGTGGTCCAAATCAATGATCCTGACTATGGAAATTTCCATAAGGCTTAGAGGCAGGTATAACCAGGGCCATATTTCAAAGAATGTAGAATTTAAACAATAAAAATACATATACTATTGGTAACTAATTTAAACACTTAAATTGTGATTTAAAATTGTAATTACACTATTGGCCATATATATATATATATATTATATATATATATATATATATATATATATATATATATATAAATAAAATTAAACATTTTTAAGTAAAAAATATTATTATAATATATATTATTTTAATCATTCCATTCACCTTAATACTGCCAAATTGTTAATTTTTTAAAAAGGCAAGAAGATCCTTCCTTGACGCTACTAGTTACAAAGAAATCATATCTATGATAATTCAATTCATGAGGACTTACCACTATTGAAATATCCAATAGTACATAAGCTCACCCCTCTTTCCAAACCCAGTCATCGTAAACATAATGATGGAATTTGGGACCTTTACCCACAATTGACCTCACCTAGCCATGTCTCCATTTTATTTGGCAAGTGGGTCAGAAAAGTAATTCTCGCGTTCAGAAATATTTATGCAGAGACACACAAAAACTAAATCTTATTGCTAGGGTGAACATAATATAGTTTTTTAAAGCTATGTATTCACAAGTATTGAAATCAGGGTCTTACCAATCAATAAAATCGAAATTAATAAAATTATTGAATTGAAGAATTTAGTCTTTTTACATTCACAATTCTAAAGTTTAACAATTCTAAAATTATTGTTAATTTATAAATCATGATTTCAAGAAACCTAAATGGCCACCTTACATCATTGCAAAATATTGACTTTTGTCACTCATGAATAATTATGGAGTTGAATATATTCTATTTGGCATAGAATTATTTCCATGCCAAAATTGTTACACATTTATAACAATACATCCCATGCAAAATGCAAGCATAACTGGACAAGAATCAGTTTCTAAAATTTGTACCATAGAATCTCTAACCGATTAATATATATATTTCAATTTGACATTGAATTATTTCCACACCAAAACTATAACACATCTATATTAAAAACACATATGCATATGAAAGATTACAGTTAAGAATAAATGACTGAATAATAAAACAAACACGAGAGTCAGAGCCAGTAAAATCACCATCATTATTCTAAAAATTTTAGAAACCTTTACAAGACTGAGAGTGATAGCGAGTCCTGTAATTAAAATTTCCAACCCTAAATATCTTTTAGATATCCTTAGAAAATCTAGAGCGGGTCTCGTCATTAAAATCAACATCATTATAAGTTTATCAAGAAAAGCCACAACCCAAACTAGTCTTGACATTAAAATCACAATCCTTCTAAGTATTTTAGACACCTTAAAAAAATCCATAGCCATAGCCAGACTTGTCATTAAAATCACCATCATTATAGTATGTCTCTTACATACAATTAGAAAAGCTAGGCTTAGACCCAGAGCTCGCTTAGTCATTAAAATCATCATCATTCTAAGTCCATATAAAAAATCCAGAGCTCTCTTGGCCTTTAAAAGCACCATCATTCTATGTCTATATAAAAATTCCATAGCTAAATCCAAATCTCATCTTGTCTTTAAAATCAACATCATTGGAAGTCTATATAAAAAACCCAAAGCTCGTCTTGTGTTTAAAATCACCATCATTTCAAATCTTGGGGATACCACTTGAAAATCCACAACCATACTTGGTTCTCTTAGTAACATCATAATTATAAGTCTTTCAGAAACTCTTAGAAAATCTATAGCTAAAGACATCCTTCGCATTAAAATCAAGGTGATTATAAGTATTTTAGGTACCCAAGGAAAATTTTAAGGATGAAAGTTTATCTTAAAATTTAGCAACCTTTGCAAACCTTACTAGTCCCTAATATCCAAATTTTAAAATGTATGATGTTGATTTTGTAAAAATGTTTATACTTCTAATTACTTTATATTAAAAAATATAATAATATTGGAATTTTTAAGGTTAAATATTTAATACTATATAAATTTGGGTGATTGAAATTTTAGAAAATTGAAATTGGGTTGAACTTTCTTTGGAAAAAGCCATGGAATATTTAGCCCCCTACCTAATGAATATTAGCCCTTAAAACATTCCCTAGTACCCTGAAAAAATCCAGAACCAGAACCATAACTAGTGTGGTCATTAAAATCACTATCGTTAAACGTTCTTTTCATAGCCTTAAAAACGCTATCATTGCATTTTTTCTCGAGGGGAGAAATGCAATATCATATAAAATGAAAGATAACAACAGTTAACTTTCCAATTAATTCACATTGTGACCACTACAGTTTCTCTAAGGGGACAAATGAAATAATGGAGAAGAAAAGTATAAATGTGACATTGGGGCTATTTCATTTTTATTTTATGTCTACACATGTCTTATCTTAC
>APFE030113904.1:96337-154607 GCA_000404065.3 Pinus taeda | reverse complement strand
CTTTGTCTTTTTTGAAATTTAATCCATCATTTAAAATTAATATCAACTTTGTCTTTTTTGAAATTTAATCCATCATTTTTGTATTAGCTTGGTAAAACCTAAGTCATTCTTTGAAACCAATTTGATGAAGATGAAGCATAATTTTCTTCCACTACAACTTTGTCTATATATATACAAAAGTCAAAAAACAGGGGGCCACTAAGAGCTCTCCATTATTTTGCTTCCCATGTTTATAAATTAATACAACATCTTATGTTAAGTTCATAAATCATTAAGTTTATAAATTAAACAAAAATTGCACGCATGAAGTGTTTAGTTAAACAAACAATGTGATGATTTCCATTATTTTGCTTCCCATGTTTATAAATTAATACAACACCTTATGTTAATTTTATAAGTTAAACAAAAATTGTATGCATGAACTGTTTAGTTAAACAAAAAATGTGATGATTTCTCTAGTCCCTAGAGTTGTAGTTGGTGCAAGTCCTTGGATAGTCTGCTTTAATTGGCAAAGCCATTGCATCATGTAGTGCCATTGGATATTTGTCTTTGGGTGGCTTTTTATCTTTGATTATTGTTATAAACCTATTTCAAGGGGAATTTAGCGCTTCTATGACGATGATTTTATTGTTTAAGGTTTTGTAATCAATGATCTAGATCTGTTTCCAAAAATCACTATACCATTGTTCATAACAATTAATGTTTGTTAATATGAATGCTTCAATTAAATCACCATTTCTTTCATAAAAATCTCCTTCATTATAAAATACACAACCATATCAAGTCCTGCCATTTCACACCTTTCAGATAACCTTAGAAGAGTGAGATCCATAACAAGTGATACCATTGAAGCCACCATTTGTAGTGCGAGGAGTAGTCACCAATTGTGAGTGGTAGTGGTGGAAGAAGGTGCCAACATTGAAATAGATATATCCTCTTTTTGTTGATGGATCTAGTTGTGGAAGAAAAATCCCATGGCAAACTGCAAGAACGTCATTAAGGGCCGAAGAGCATCTACCACATGCCCATCGTATAAGTTAGCTGCCAGATAGGAACACTCATATGGTCCCTTCGGCACAGATGGTAAGAACATGATCAATTGGATCAGTGACTCCATTCTCTAATGGTGGGAGAACACAGGAGGCATAACTCAGATAATTGAACGACCGTGAACCATCAATGACGCCTGACAAAATACGATCCCTGGACTTTGTCAAGATTTCAATGATCATGTTGCGTGCAGGAAAGAAGATGTGCATGGCCATGGCTGAGACGCTGGAGTTTCCACCTCTGCCTTAAGGGTCTGTCGTTGTTGGCACTACAATGAATAAGAAAAGGAGCAACAACTCCCATGCCACCAACTAAACTTTCTTGATTTCTTGAATTTGGTGATCAAAATCAAGATTTTTGTCGCAATCGTTGTTGCACTATTTGTATGTACGTCTATCGTAATATCATACTGAGAGGAGTTCATTTTTCTCTTTCTTTTGAACAATAATAATTGAACAGAGCTGTGAGAATTTTATAATCTGTGTAAGAATTGTGGTTAATTCTCACCGTGCCCTGCAGAAAATTTGGCCATATTTATCGATCTTTTTTGTTAGGTATTATTATCCTACACGTATTACGCATTCGATATCAGTTTTACTACTAATTACTTTGCAAGTTGAATGAAAATCAAATAATAATTTTTAAAGTTAACATTATGAAAATATATGTATTCATTTTTTAAAATATTGTATTATCTTTTTTTATTGGTTATGACCTTATTTTTTAATGATTAATTTATATTAAGACAATGTACTCTTTTAGTCACTATTGTCATACTAGTACTGAGGTTCTACCACCGTCTATTGTTACGATAAACTGCTGGCAAATAATTAAATGCCACATTGACATGCTTCCTGATTTTGTCTTTTCACAACATTTAAGCATTATATTTTCACAATATTTAAGCATTTTATGAAATTATATTATTTGATTTCATTACAACATTTAATCCTTATTAAAATATGTTTTATAAATTTTAATCTATATTAAAATATGACTTACCTTTCCTCACATATGTGCCATCGATTTCATATCATGGCCATTTCCATTATTCTTGTAAGAAAAATAAAGCAACATGCATCCTTTGGGTTGATTTCATGTGTGGGTGAAAGATATGGACTATTTAGTTTATTAAAGTACCATTTAATTTCCTCCATATATGTGCCATCCTCCAAGCACATTCATAAAATATAATAAATAATATTAATTCATATTTTCATATATGTGCAATGAAGATATGTTCTAAAGTGTCCAAAGTAGTGGCTCCATTAAAATAATAATATGTGCGCATCAACACTTATGGAAAGGAGTATACCACATAATTTTTTTTTAGTACACCCCACCATAAACCGAATACATAACAAAAGGAGCTCATGAGATGTATGAGTGTTTGGCTAGGTTAACCATAAACACCATGATATTCCATTGATGCCATACCATAAAATTAAAAAACACCCCACAACTATCAATCATGTCATCAAGGGGAACTATAAACTCCTAACCCCAAATATCTATGAACCAAAGATAAGAAACCATGAAGAGGGAACCAAAACGTTGATCAGAACCAACTATCCAATGAATAAGAATTGAGACTACCCTAACCATAGATTTCCATCAAATGATATGATGCCATGAATAGAAGAGGATTCATGAAGATAAAACTCCCAAGTCAATCCAATGTTCCAAGAGTACTAATAGAAAAACACCCTCAATGTGATGAGAATCACATGATTGAACCCAATAAAATATATGTTGCTGAGATTATTTTAGTATTTTATTTTATTTGATTTCATTACAACGTTTATTTGATTTTATTAATTATTTATTATTTAAAAATAATATTTTCTTCCTTTTTTATTTAAACACACACACACACACATATATATATTATTATTATGGTCATTATCTTTGACCCTAAAAAATTTTGGGCCTCCAATAATATTATAATATAAACCTTTCCAATTTTTTAATTTTGAATTTATAAAGTTATTCTTATGCCATCTCCCAGATTATCAATTCAAGGGTGCCCTTGTGGGAATTTTCTTGGCTAACATGTGATGTTAAAAAAAGGGCCATATTGCGGGTCTACAAATAGGTGGTAGAGTTGTGTCCAAGTAAAACTTCTCAATGTGGTCGAAAAATATGCACCATTGGATCGTATGGGCATCCATTGTTGGTATGGGCTCCTAGTCTCTCAATGGTAGCGGTCCACATCAATGATCTTGACTATTGAAATTTCCACAGGGCCATATTTCAAAAGAATGTAGAATTTGAACAATAAAATTATGTAAATTGTTGGCAACTAATTTTAACACAAAAATTATAATTAAACTGTGGGCCATATATATCTATATATATATATATGTATGTATGTATGTATGTATGTATGTATGTATGTATGTATATCTATCTATCTATTAGGTGAAAATTATTGTTATAATATGATCTTATAATGATTCCATTCACCTTAATATTGCTAAATTGTTATTTTTTTTAAAGCAAGAATATGCTTCCTTGATAAAACTAGTTACAAAGAAATCATCTCTGTGATAATTCAATTCATGAAGATTTACTACTATTGCAATATACAATAGTACGTAATCTCACCCCTCTTTCCAAACCTAATCATTGTAAACATAATTATGGAATTTTGAACCCTGATACCCAATTGACCTCACCTTGTCATGTCTCCATTTTATTTGGCAATGGGGTCAGAAAAATAATTCTCAGGTGCATAAATAATTATGCAGAAATTGTCGATACACACAAAAACTAAATCTTCTTGCTAGGGTGAATACATTATAGTTTTTTAAAGATATATTTACACATGTATTGAAATCAAGGTCTTACCAATCAATAAAACCTAAATTGATCAAATTCTATAATTTAACAATTCAATATTTTTACATTAACAATTCTAAAATAACCATTAATTTATAAATCCTAATTTCAAGAAACCCAAATCACCACCTTCTATCATTACAAAATATTGGTTATTGTCACTGGTGTATAAATATCGAGTAGAATATATTCTATTGGCATATAATTACTTCCATGCCGAAACTGTAACACATCTATAACAATATATCCCATGCAAAATGCAAGCATAACCAAACAAGAATCCATTTATGAAATCTCTATGCTAGAATCTCTATTTGATTAATATATATATTTCAATTTGGCATTGAATTATTTCCAAGCCAATTCTATAACACATCTACAATTAAAAATACATATGCATATGGAAGATTATAGTTAAGAATAAATGGATGAATAAGAAAATAATCACAAGGAGATTGGAATTAGTAAAATCAACACCATCATTCTAAGTATTTTTAGAAACTTTTAGAAATATGAGAGCAATAGCAAGTCTTGTAATTAAAATCACCATCCTTGTATATCTTTTAGATATCCCTAGAAAAGCTAGAGCGAGTCTCGTCTTTAAAATCAACATCATTATAAGTTTACCAAGAAAAGCCACAACCCAAACTACTCTTGTCACTAAAATTTCCATCCTTCTAGGTCTTTTAGACACCTTTAAAAAATACAACCAGAGCTAGATTTTTCCTTAAAATCACCATCACTGTTCGTCTCTTAGATACAGTTAGAAAAGCCAAGGCTAGACCCAGAGCTAGACTGGTCATTAAAATCATCATCATTCTAAGTCCATATAAAGAATCCAAAGCTCTATTGGCCTTTAAAATCACCGCCATTCTAAGAGTATATAAGAATTCCAGAGCTAAATCCAAAGCTCATCTTGTCTTTAAAATCACCATCATCAGAAATCTATATAAAAAAACCCAAATCTCCTCTTATGTTTAAAATCACCATCATTTCAAATCTTCTGTATACCCCTTGAAAAGCCATAACCATACCGAGTTGTATTTGTAACATCATAATTATAAGCCTTTCCAAAAATCTTAGAAAAGCTAGAGCTAAAGACAACCCTGTCATTATTAAAATCAAGGTGATAGTAAGTCTTTTAGTTGGTGCTGTTAAAAATACTAGAACCACAACTAGAACTAGTGTGATCCTTTAAATTGCTATCTCTGGACTCCATTTACATAGTTTTAAAAAAGCCACAACAAGAATGAGAGTGAAAGTCACTGCCATTTCTGTCATAAAAATAACCTTCATTATAAAATCCACAACCATATCCAGTACTTCCAATATTGCATGTCTTTTACATAGCCTTCTTAGAAGAGTGCGAGCGATAACAAGTGTTATCATTGAAGCCACCATCTACATTGTGAAGAGCTAATGTAGGTTGTGAGTGACAGTGGTGAAAGGAGGCACCACCATGGAAACATATATATTCTCTTTTAGTTGACTGATCCATGTATGGAAGAAAAATCCCATGGCAGACCACAAGAACATCATTAAGGGCATAGGCACATCTGCCACTTGCCAATTGTATGAGTTAGCTGCCAGATACCAACACAGACCTACTCTGTTCCCAAACTTGATGAGCACCTTATCAGTTGGATCAGTGAATTTGTTCTCTAGCAGCTTGAAGAGAACAAAGGAGGGAGAACTAGGAAAGTTTAACAATTGCAACCCACCCACCACACCTGATAGAATAAGATCCGTAGTGTTTGCAAGAATTTTGATGATGATGTTGTCTAGCAACAACATGTGCATGACCATGGCCGAGAAGTTGGATTTTCCACCTCTGCCTTGGGAGTTTGCCTCTGCTGGCACTGCAATGAATAAGAAAAAAAGAGCAACAATGCCCATGCCATCACGGCTAGAACTTTCTTGATTTTGGTGATCAAAATTTTGATTTGTGTCATAACCATTGTTGTAATGCAATATTTTTATCTAAGTATGTCATAATATCTCATACCAGGAGGAGGAATTCATCTTTTCTTATTTGTTTGGCAATAGTAATTGAACAAACCTATTAAAATTTATAATCTGTGTGAGAATTGTTAGTTAACTCTCACTAGAACCTGCACCAAATTTGGCAATATATTTAGCATATCTTGTTTTGTTAGGTGTTATTAATTATTGAGTTAAGTTTAATAAATTAAAAAATATAGCAGTTATAAAAATGAATTAAGTTGTTATAAATTAGTAAAAAGCTTTATAGCATATCACTATTTGGGCACTGCTTCATGTCATTTATGTTCAACAGTAACCATATAACACATATTATTATGTATTTAAGGCTTCACAAAAGGTAACAATGTGTGCAAATATCAAAGCTTCATCATTACATCATCCAGATCCTATCAACAAATAATTTAAAATTTTCAAGAAATATAATTAATATATAACATAATATAAAATATATAATAATAAATAAACATTAATATTTATATGAGAAAATATCTTAAAAGGTGATCAATAATGATTACGTACCATTCAGATCCATTTATGCATACACCATATCATAGTGACATTTAATTTATGCTCACTTATAAATACACCATTTTCTTTTTTTACATTATTATATATTATAGTAGGCAGAGAGACAATGTTATTATCAATACTATGTACAAATATAATATATATATAGATATAAATCACACCATTTTACTACCTTTTGTTTAAGTATTATTATATAATTAATATATTATATAGTATAATTATTATTATTATTATATATTTATAATTATTAATTATTATTATTATTTATTATTATTAAATTATTATTATTATTATTATATCAATTATTATATATATTTATTATAATTATTTATCATTATAATTATATTATAATTAATATTATTAATTATTAGGGCTAAAGGAAATGTTTTCTTATTTTATGTCCAAAACATTGACACATAGAGATATTTAATCACTAGTGAAAGAAAAATGTGTAAATGTTAGATTATATATAATTTTTTTCAATGAAAATAAAGTTTATTTTTATTAATAAAATCTTATTTATAATTTAATCAATTGAAATTAATATCAATGTTGTCCTTTTTGAAATTTAATTCATCATTCTTGTATTAGCTTGGTAAAACCTAAGAAATTCCTCGAAACCAATTTGATGAAGAGGAAGCATAATGTTCTTCCACTACTTGTGTGTATATATATATATACAAAAATCAAAAAACCAATTTTTTGGGGCCACTGAGAGCTCTCGATTATTTTGCTTCCCATGTTGGTAAATTAATACAACATCTTATGTTAAGTTTATAAATCATTAATTTTATAAGCTAAACAAAAAATGTATGCATGAATTGTTTAGTTAAACAAAAAATGTGATGATTTCTCTAGTCTCTGGAGTTGTGATTGGTGCAAGTCCATGGATAGCCTGCTTTACTTGGCATAGTCATTCCATCATGATATTGTCTTTGGACAATTGTCTTTAGGTGGCTCTTTATCTTTTGTTATTGTTCTAAACCTATTTCACGGGGAATTTACCAACCCTATGGCGATGATTTGTGTTAGAAAAATATTATATATGACAGAGAAATGCAAGACATATAATATGCAGAAAAACACAAACACATAAAATTAGAGAGACACATATATATGTGGTTCACCCAGTTTGGGATACGTCCACCTCGGACAGTCAGTCCTTCCTTTCTATTGTCCATCAAAATGAAGAGACAAAACCTATAACAGGTCCACTGTAATATCCCCTGTTTTCTCTCATAGTCTCACCTATTCGTTTTTCGCTTTGAGAATACACATTTATTACACAGCGTCAACACAATACGCTCATACAAAGAGAGGTGGTTTCATTCTAGGGAAAAAAAATCTAAACTAAACATAAGTTCTACCATGAGATCATCCGCCTAATGAACGAACCAGATTGACTAGAAACTACTATACTTTTACAAGGCAATTTTACATATGTCTTTAGCTTCACGGGCACTACCCCCACATCCCCATTAGGGGACTGATGGCCCCCAGACCCCCACGAGGGGAACAAGTCCTCCCCACACCCCACCACATGGAGGGTTCTACAATCTTCCTGGGGTATACATTCGGTTGAAACAAAGACCTCTAAATAATCATGCTCCACAGCCAACAATTTGATGCTTTAAGGTTTTGTAATCAATGATCCAAATTTGTTTTCAAATAGCACTATAACATTATTCATAAAAATTAATGTTTGTTAATATGAATGGTTTAATTAAATCACTAATTTTGTCATAAAAATCACCTTCATTATAAAATCTGGAACCATATCTACTGCTTCCATTGATGATTGCATGCCTTTTACATAAACTTAGAAGAGTGAGAGCCATAGCAAGTGATATCATTGAAGCCACCATTTGCAGTGTGAAGAGTCGTCATAGGTTGTGAGTGGTAGTGGTGCAAGAAGGTGCCAACATTGAAACAAATATATCCTCTTTTAGTTGATGGATCCAGTTGTGGATGAAAAATCCCATGGCAAACCACCATAACACAATTAAGGCCAAAATGCATCTACCACGTGCTCATCGTATAAGTCAGCTGCCAGATAGGAACACTGATCTGCTTCCTCACCACAGACTATGAGAACATGATCAATTGGATTAGTGAATCTGTTCTCTAGTGGGGGGAGAACACAAGAGGTAGAACTCAGATAGTTGAATGATTGTGACCCATCGACGATGCACGACATAATATGATCCCTAGTGTTTGTTGAGATTTGGATTATCATGTTGCGTGCATGGCCATGGCCGTTATAAAACTATATATTACAGAGAAATGCAACACATAAACTATTGCAGAAATGTAAACATAGAGAACGCATAAAACAAGATAGACACAGATATACGTGGTTCCCCCAGTTTGGGCCACATCCACCCCGAACAGCCAGTCCTTCCTTTCTATTATCCAGCAAAATGAAGAGACACAACCTATAGCAAATCCAATGTGATATCCTCTATTTTTTCTCACAGTCTCACCTCTTTTTTTCTTGCTTAGAATACATGTCTATTACACAGCCTCAAATACAATGCCCCCATACAAAGAAAGGGGTTGCCTTCTAGGGAAAAAAACCCTAAACTAAACATAAGTTCTATTGTCAGATCATTTTCCTAATGAATGGCCTAGATTCACTAGAAATTACTATACTTTTACAAGTCAATTTTACATCTATTTTTAGCTTCGGGGGCACTACCCCCGAGCCCCTGCCAGGGGATCGCTGGTCCCCAGCCCCCAGCTGGGGGGGGATCGGGCCCCCCAGATCCTCATGGGGGGGACAAGTCCCCCCCACACCCCCTGCATGAGGGGTGTACAAACTTCCTCGGGTATACATCTGATTGAAACAAAGACCTCTAAATAATCATGCTCCACACACAACAATGGCCAAGATGTTGGAGTTTCCACCTCTGCCTTGACGTTCTATCGCTGTTGGAATTACAATGAATAAGGAAAGGAGCAACAATGCCCATGCCATCACCCGAACTTTCTTGATTTCATGAATCTGGTGATCAAGATCTTGATTTTTGTCACAATCACTTTTGTAATGTTTGTATGTACATGTGTCATAATATCATACCAAGAGGAGTTCTCTTTTCCCTTTATTTTGAAAAATAATAATTGAAGAGAGTTTGTGAGAATTTTTTAACCTATGTAAGAATTGTGGTTAATGCTCACTGCACCCTACACAAAATTTTGTAATATTTATCGATCTTTTTTGTTAGGTATTATTATTGTGCACATATTATGCATTCGGTATCAGGTGTATGCGACAGAGATGAAAATGGAGGTGGTGTGGGTGGATGGGCTATTCATAATAACCATGGTATTATCAATTGAATAGTTCTCTATGGATAAGTGTGTGTTGCTTCCTCATCATCACTCAGGGGAGGTCCAATCAGCGGGATATATTCAAGAAATGCTTTCCCTGTGTCCCTGAAGATATTTCCACTTCATGTAGCTCCAGACATCAAGTTAACTACATAACCAACTTTTCAAATAAGAGCATCTTAATCCAAGTATTTAAATACCTTAAATACTTACTTCACGGTCCTTTAAAGAAGCGGCGCTCTGCTTCATTGTAATTGACCGAACTATCGACCCCGAAGTCTATAATGAATCACCCTATTATACGATCAAGCTAGTGATCGATAGCATGTTTGATCTTATTTTTTGAGGCTTCCAATCTCTGCACTAACTCCAGGGTCCATACTATCAGACCGTCAAGCCTCCACAATCCCTAGTCTTCTGCCAATTTAGTGATCCACTCATATAATTCAATCGGGATGGAACATAGGAAAATTTTGTGTATCTCTGTGTATAGATATCTATCCAACCACTATTCTTTCATCAATCATGGATTTCTGTTTTCTTGCATCATGAATTCGTGGATCTTCCTGTCCAACCAGTCTTCAATTTCATTCTTAGTCAGATTCCAATGATGCGAAATCACACATCTCTTTATGAAAATCCCAGTCCCGGAAACGAAACCATTTGTTGGCTTAGTGGGCCCTAACCCAGGTTTAGTGTTAATTATCCAAGAAAATCCCTACACTACTAGCACCAATCTGCGAAGCACTGACTGAAGTCTCACTTGAAGCAGTCTTGGGGGATGCAGGAACCAAGTTTTTGTACCCAGAGATGGTAGTGATGCCGTTTATATGCTAAACCTATCTCCATATAGATCGATAAGCTTCTTAGGGCTTACTGATATACTTCTCTTATTTGGCTTCGATACCTTTGCGAAGATCTGCGATCATCCTTCGTGGACCCTAAATAGGTGATTTATCTACTTACGTGCTTCTATAAATTTTCTTACCTCTATATTTACCCTGATCAACTTAAGTATTTGATAAATTCAACATACATTAATATATTCTCTACATAAACATATATTATTACTTGTGTTCATATAATAAATTAAAACAAATAGATTCACGCATCAGTATAGCATTAAATCAGAAACCCAATATTATTCATAACATAATCGCATGCATTCATAACAGAAGTAAATAGATCAACACATGTAATTCTAGATTAATCCTCTTTATTAGTGCTTTAGATCTTCTTTATAGACTCTAACTATCTTGCACACATAGCTGCAGGAGTCTGCGCACTCAGCAGCGGATGTCTACCCTAGGCCTCTGTGCACATAGCTATAGAGCCAATTTCCTATGATAACAATTTTAGTTCTTAGCTCTTACTAACCCATTACAACAATATCCAAGAGCTCCACTCCCCTTATACTCTCCTAAGATTTCCCTTTTCATACAATTTCATGGTCCGTGGACCATGGGTAGATCTCCTAAAGTGACATGAATTACATAAACGAAGGATGGAAACCTTTTATGACACCTTACATATTTGCGCTCTGCAACCACAAAATCTAGAGACGCTATACTTTTTATACAAAAACTTGGGCTTTCTTCCCCAAAACTTGGGCTTTTAACCCCAAAAATGACCCTAGTTAACCCTATCCCAACAGGTATGCACATGCTGCTTGTGCTATTCGTGTTGAGTTGTTGTGCTACTTAGTGATAAGTGTGCCTAAGGTGTACCATAGCTTCACCTCTACATGGAAT
Source organism: Pinus taeda (assembly GCA_000404065.3). NCBI lineage: Eukaryota > Viridiplantae > Streptophyta > Pinopsida > Pinales > Pinaceae > Pinus > Pinus taeda. The sequence continues at coordinate 143,103 of APFE030113904.1, read as the reverse complement.
GGTGCACAGAGTCTTCAATGGTCTTGGTGTTCACTTGATAGTTCATATATGAGCATGTGTCTCCTTCACTTCCTACTTGGTATGCTTCGTGTGTTCATCCAACCACGAGCAAGACTTCTAGCATGCGCTCTTGGATCATCCCATTCATCATTATGCGATGTCTCATCCATGTACCTATTTCTGAAATCACTCATGACAAAATGACATCAAATCCAAAAATCCCCTAGTCTACCATGATGCATTATCTTTCGTTTATGGGTACAAGTGACCAAGAGAGAGGACACAGATTGAAATAATGTAGAGCACATGTCTAGCTGGGATGCAAGGCTTCGAGGCACTATCAAGAAAAATTGTGCAGAGGTCCCTGGGAGGATGGGATGAGCAGTCTGGAACAATAGTGACATTTTGTGGGATTTGGCTCAGTTATGGATAGAACTGCACAATTTTTCTTGGGAAGACAATGTGGGAAATAGAGGACACTAGCAATGAAAACCGCGCAGATTTTTAGTGGAGGCTCAGAGTGGGCTGTGGGATTTTGGTGGATAAAACTACACAAAAATGGGAGGAAATCATGCTAAACATATCTGCAAAGTTTCCAAGCTAGGAAGGGTGTCGAGAAGCTTGTGGATAGTCCAAAAACACTGCACAATTTTCAGGAGGAGTAGCAGACCGACTGATAGAAATGCACAAGAGTGCACGAAGTGATTGAACATGTCTATGTGATGACAACCACTCATATGCACACAATTCCCTCGAAGGAAAATAAAATTCCTTTTTCATGAAAAACAACAACCCCTATGCCTAAAGATGACACATGCTACATAAAGATGAGAACGCAGACAACTCTTAAGATCACGAAGGGGATCCTAAAATCATCATCTTACCAACAAGTGACCTAGGATGATCGATCGCAGGATACAAGGTAGGCTCCAAAATTACATGCGAGCCAAAAAATTTGGAGGGTAGTTGTAGCTGATACAACATTAGCGACCCATTGGTACAACTCCAGCTCTTTGTATGGACCTTGTTTCATGGAAAGCAAGTCTAACCCTTCCAGAAGTATTGTTTGATTCCTTGATCATGATGGCTTCTGCACTATCTTACATGAAAGATGTAGCTTCTACCATTATCTTGATCAACCAACACACATTCTAAGCCAAGTCAACTTAGTTGTTTTGATTGGGTGTTGGCTTGTAGGGGCCTAACCCAGGTTCGGAGTTGATTTAGCCAAGCAAATCCTTGTACTACTAGCCCTTTCAGCAATAGTCCACAAAGCGCGGACTAAGGTCTCACCCAAAGTATTATGGGAGGGTGCTAGAACCAAGTTTCCGCACCCTGGGGATCTCTGATGGGCTTTTGGAGGTTTGCGGTTCGACCCGTCGCTACGTGCACTTTCTATTCCTCCGCAACTCGTGTTGCTATTTATGCAAAACTCTACTTGGGGCTCGACCTATATATTACCCAAGTTCCTTACTAATTAACCGATTGCTTAAATTATGTGTGTAAGATTTATGGTTATTATAGCATATTCAACAATCATATCAGTGTGCATGATACATAAACTAATATAAACATAAAGAAGATAGTGCATAGTAAATACACAAAAATAAGAATCAACTTCTCTTTATTAATCTGCAATCTCGATTACACACTTGACACTACCCTATGCACTCAGCTGCAGGGGTCCACGCACTTAGCTGCAAACTCTACTAGGCTTTTGCGCACTCAACTGCAGAGCCTCTTCCTACTACTATGACCCAATACACTTAGAATCCTACTATAAGCTCGAACCATTCCTTGGCTACCCTCTCTATCCTCAACTATATTTACAACTTAGAGCCTCACTCTATTTATAAAATCCCATGGTCTATAGACCATGGGTAGGTTGACATGACTTTACATTACATTACATTGCTTTAGGGCAGACAACCCTATGACTTAACCTTTACTTCATGCTCCGCACCCACAATTCATGGAGTCTTACAAAAATTTTGATCAAAACTTGGGCTTTGAGCCCCAAAACCTGTTGTGGGGGGATTCCATGCCCAACAAGCCCCCAACACAATCATGGTGACTCGTCCTAATTCACTCTGCTGCTACGGTGATCTTGGCACGAAGCCCCTCCAACAGTTCTTGTATTGCCCAGAGGTCCACGATGCATTGTTCTACGATTTGTTGGACCTACTGCATGCATTCTTCTATTGCTTCTTTGTGAGGCTCTGTTATCTTTCTTAGTGCATATAGTCCCTACATCTATGTGAGCTTGCCCTCAATCTCGACAGTAATGGTGAATGCCCCATCAATGCAAGGTTGGACGCATGCTTTGAGAAGGGCCTCTTTCATACTTACAACATCGACCTGCTCCTTCAGTGCCCTTGCCGGCTGCATCTTAGCCAATGGTTGGGTGGCGACGACTGTCTGTATCATGCCCTTGACACTGTCATACTACTGCTGTAGTTCACGCGCCTCTATTTCCAGGCCCTATATGTTGGGGTCCTCCTCCAAGGATGTGAGGACATTGAATGCTTGGTCCAACATACCGGTGCAATCCTGCACCACCCTTCCAATTTCTTCTAATGTTGTCTGAATAATGCTAATGCATAGTTCCTTAACTTCTGGAGGAGTGGAAGGCTACACCTTCATCTGTAGCTTAGCAATTTGCAGGTTTAGCTCTAGCTACACCTGTGTTGTTTCCTTACGTGCACTTCAGAATCCACTTGCCAGATAGTGGATCTACATCTCGGTTGGTAGGTTTGCGACAATGGATAATTTTGGAATGCACCAACATGCTTCATCCACTATTTGTGTGATTTTCCAGTTCTCTAAAACTATCTTTTCACGCTGTAGGATGAGCTATTCGATGTTGATCTTCTGCTCACTCAATACCTAGATCATGTGGCCTTCTCGGGTGCGTAGCTCTGTTGTTATGCCATCTTTCAACTAATACAAAGTGTCCCATGGAAGGGTAGCTAAATTTAGGCCAAGTCCCTTGATCCTACCCACCATAGCTCTGTCCTCCTCACTCTCCATTATTAGTGCTCCTTCCAGCAGCACTATGGTGTTGGGTATTTTTGCTCCCAGTAGCTGCTCCACTGTTGATGTACCTGTGGCTCTGTAGGTAGCTATTGCTCCTTCGTGTGGGGGTCGCACCTGAAGTTGCTACAGCTATGCCCTTAGGGCCCCCAACACATTTTTTTGCTCCGTGATGGCTTCTTGGAGGACTTCCCTAGTGACCTCACGAACTGTGTTACCGATGTTGTAGAGGTCACCCTCTGTCAATGTAATTGGTTCGATGTCTAGTTTGGAAGCCTTGGCCTTCTTTCATTGGCCTAATCTTTCCATAACACACGACCGTTTTAGCTGTGTAGATTTTTTTCTCGGGTTTGTGCCCTTTGCTGTGTCCTCTCCTCCTTGTCGCGTGGAAAAGTTCGGGCCCCCTTCCTCCCGCGTCGTGGTGGCCCCTGTTTCCTGTGTTGTTGTTGCTTTTTCGGTGACCTTTGGTTGCTCTGCATCTGCCTTCGCTGCCTCGTGGGTAGCCCTTACCTCTGTGGCCAACTTTCTGTTGCACTTCTATTGGGCAAACTGGGTGATATACATCTTGGTGGCATCCTTCTGCTTTTGTGCCACTATTCTATCCTACTCTACCACATTTGAGGCATGCCACTTGGGAGGCCATGATTCGAGTATGGAGAAGATGGTATCAGCAATTGCGATGAAAGGAAGCTTGGTCCAATTCTACACCAGATCCTTACACGCCTTGAGATACACATTGTTCATATCCATCTTGAAGTCTAAAAATCTCCCCAGAATGTTGTACACTGCGGGGGATAGGTGAGACCTCCTATTAATCCACATCCAGATGTTCACCTCCATGAGCACCCAACAGATCTTAGTTTCCCATAGCGATGCATATTTTGCAGCCTCAGTCAAGTCATGTTCAATATTACGGAATTGACTATCCTTAGGAAGTTCCCCCATCACCAATAAAATAGACAAGAACAACCACACATAGTGGAAGTTCTTGCCATGCTCTTGAGCTTCCTTGCAGTTAGTTAGAAATTCTTCTTATAGGAACTCGACACAGTTGAACTGGACTCCCTCCTCGTATTGTTCTGCCAACACACCAACCTCCACTAGTGCCTCTTCTCCGCAACATTTTCTCATCACTTTCCCAGCTAGGAGTTGGGTGCCTACGTGCACCCCTTTATGTTTAATGTTATTGATTGCATAACCCCTCTTCTTCTTTTCCAATTTTTACTTCTTCTTCATGGCCTCTTCGAGCGCCAAATCTCCACTTTTTCCAGCTATCTTCGTGTGGTCCTTTCCCTTACAAGGATGTTAGGATATCCTATAGATAAGATCCACCGTGATGGGAATGGGATCCTCCAACCATAAGTACCCATCATGTACTAGGAAAAGCAGCTGCCTGATGACAAAAATTGTGATAGGTCCACGGTGAAAGTGCGGAATCCATAGTGGGTGGAGTAGTCCAGCCTTCTCCACACCATGCAACCATTTCTGTGGGTCTAGCATTGTAACTAACCCCTCCTTTTTTTGTTTCATGAGGTTCTCAGTCTCTAAATGTGGGAACTTCTCATTGTATGCAAGGTCCCAATCATCAAATTTCATTGTGGGCACATGGCATAGGGCCAAGCCCTCAACAGAATTCCATCTGGGAGGAGCACGGTTTGGAGTGCGCTCTTAGTGGCATCCAAATCCCTGGGTACCTTAGCTTTCCATTTCTATGGAGGAACGTACTCGAGCAATTTTACTGTAGCGTACACTATCTAGATGTCTTCTTCCATTTCCTCATCCACCTCTATCTCGTCTACGAGAGCATGTACGTCCTCCTCCTCATTGTCTATCTCAATGGTGACAACCTTTCCCTTTTCTTCCATGGAAAGTTTAGTAAACCACGGATTTCACAGGGACATGCAGACTAGTCGCACTGCCTCTTTATCATTCTTAGGCCTCGGTGTTCGAGGTGACTTCAGAATTTCCAGCGCATCCCTAACTTGCACCATAGGGTTCTGCACGGCTTCCTTGGTAGCACTCTCTACAAAACCCACACCTCTCCTGGTAGCTTGTCATCTTGTTCGAACTGTCTGTGGTTGTTCATGAATTTGTGGGCTCAAATAACACTTGGAGCTCCACACTTTGTGCTCTTCTTAATAGCTCAAATCTCAAATGAACAAGTGTTGTCTCGTGGCTAGCCCTTGGAGTTTTATAGCATCTTTTGAATTTGAATTCAACCGCTCCCCTCACTTCTGAGTCATTAATGTTTTCTTGGTGGCAGATCATCTCAAATCTTGTCTTTAATTCGTGTCTTAAATGCCCACTGCCTGCTCCTTTTTGCCTTAAATTAGACATCCCATCATGAACAGTGACACTAGTGGTCACTTCCTAGCCTACTCATGTGGTAGCGCAGTGCCCTATGCACGGTCATGATCCTTGTGACATGTTGGTTCTGCGCACAACACCAACACAGACTCTTTCATAGTCTTGTGCTCTCTTTCAACTACCTGGAGTGCTGAGGCTGTGCTCCCTATGGCTAGGCAGGTGGTTGCACCATCTGTGCAAGACTTCAATTCTCCTTCTAGTATAGTCCATGGACACTCCTCAATTACCATTGTGATAATTGGCATCACACGTTCTACCTTATGTGGTGCGTTCCCCTTGTTATTGCATTTGGTAAGGTGCAGTCTCATCCATGGTAGCAGAGTCATAAATTCTCGGCGACAATCTTCTAATGCACTGGTATGATCATCCGTATCTTGCCTTGTCATTCTTGGTTTATTGATGAGACATGCTTGCGTGACCTTGTTTTATAGTCTTTTGATATCAACGTCCATCAACATGCTTCTTCCGCAATCATACCCGATATTCTTCGAGTTCGCGAAGTCTAAGGTCCCCTCGTTGAATGGCTTCCTAAATCCTTATATGGTTGTCTTCGTGTAGTTGTGTGATTCCTTCGTCCTGGTATTTGCGTGCTGCCATAACTATGGGAGCTATTACGTGTGGATTCCTTTTGGTATTCCCTTTAGAAATTTCAGTTTGTACTCCGTTCTACACTTTTGGAATCATCTTCGCGCTCAGGTTTTTGCACATAGTCCTATAGGCCCATCGAGCTGTTGGCACACATAGGTCCCAATCAATTCGTATCACCTGGTGGATCTTATTCAACACTTTGCACACCCTATTAAATGCTTCCCCATAGATAATTGGTAGTGTGTGTTGCCTTTCCTACTGCTGTGATTTGTTCTGATTCTCTATTCTGGGGCTAGTGTGTGCTTGTGTGGGTTATACAACATATGTCTGTACCCATTAAGAAAGGTGGGCACATAAGATGTTCCGCTCATGCTGACTGACTTTCATTAGAAGCTGGGGTTTGCCAAAATGTAGGCGCATCATCCTTCTGCATCTGCGCCAATCCTCAAAACTTCCTTGATGTGTAACCCACCATCGTGTGGGTGTTTCACGTAGTGCCCTCTTCAACGCATCAAACAGCTCCTGTTTTGGTACTACGCTTTCAAATTTTCTCAAAAATTCATCCATCGCTGACAGTCAATCATATGTCAGCAGCTCCATTGCCTCTGTGGTCACACAACACAGTGAACTAACCATCATGTTGCAATTAAGCATTGATACTTCATGCAACTGATTTTTCCATCGCTTGATCTCTTCATCTGAATCCGAAGTGCAAGAGATTTTGTGCTCCCATCAAATCCTTGCATCTACAGTTGGATTCACCCAATATTCTTCTCACTTGTAAATATAATAAAGATCATCATCACTATCATTGTCGCGCATCGTTTCAGTGTATCACGCTCCTTCGGCTGGTTCTAGCATTACTACCACGCGTAGTGACTTTTTCTCAAAGATCATTTTGCGCTTCCTCAGGTTTATGACTCCATTCATCTTGGTGGCCCAGTGTATTCCTAGTAGCACAGGATAGGGATTGTTGTCATCGACAATCTCTATCACTTTAGAATCCGCCTATTCACTTGTGCCTTCAATATCGACTGTCACCCCTTGCAATCTTCCCACGGGCAAAATATTCTATTGGTTTTCCATTTGTAACTGAATAGGGGACGATTATAACATGGATCTGCCCATGCGCTCCCATGTTTTCTTTGCTAGTACATTCACGTTTGAACCCAGATCCAAGATTACCTGATCCATCTCATACTCACCTATTTGCGCAGTCAACCTCATTTCCCTTCTTGTGCGCAATGCCTGCTTTCCAAGTTTCTCGACCACGCGGGGTTCTCCTGATCCTGTGCACCTAGTGATGAGTTCCTATAGCCCTTTGACTACCTTGCTATTAGGCAGAAGTTTCATGAATGTCTCTAGAAAGGTAGCAAGCATTGAAGGATCCATCCCTGCTTCTAGTCGATCCTGGATACCTGAAGTGGAGGCCTCTGTGAAGCTCTTCTTAGCTTCCATTTATGTCACCTTCATGTGTTCTAAGTCAAACTCTGGTTCCTTTGTAGGATCGTGGCGAACCTATGTGTTGTCTTCTGACTACTTCCCTTGATCATCTCCCATGGTCATACAACTCCTGAGCATCATGTTTACATTTGGGTCTTCTTTGTGTGGTTTAGACCTCATCATTTGTAAATTCTAGGTTGCAGGGGGTTGGAGTACCCCATTTTTATGCATCCTCGCTATCAGTGAAGGGAAATCTTCTACCTCATGATCAAACTGATTACAATACCAACATGATATCCTAGTAAGGTTCGTATAATTGCAGGCATAATTACCTGGGCCTCTGCAATTGTAACAAATTATTTGGCCGTGACCCCTTCCTGGTCCCATTCCACCTCTACCCCGATCACGCCCTTAAAACATAGTGTGTGCCATCCATGCATTTGGGTCAAGTGCTCACATTTCGGTCTACACCCTATAGGTAGGAGTCCAATCCATCATTAGTTCATAGCTTCAGCAGGTGCATTCATCATGGCCTACCAACCTGTAGAAATTACAAAACAATTGTTGGGACATCTGCGTATACTTCTACAACAAATGATAATTATTCGTCGTGTGATTTCCTCCTATCTGGAAGATTGTGCACAATATGAAGACATCGTACTCAGACCTACTTGTGCCTTCAATCTTAATGGCATTGGCCCTCCCCCTGCCAAGTAGTTCGCAAACAATGGATAGTGATCCTTATAGTGCCCTTGGCCTTTGCATTTTAAGCACCATACTTCCTCACACACCTTTGGCCAAGGTGTCCTGTCCTGTTTCAAACTTTGCATCTCCAAACATAGATTCTACAGTTGCGCATGTATTTGTTGGACCCACAACCCAGGGTCTTGTATAAGGGTCTCATGCAATCTCATTGCCATCTCCAATGCTTCAACTCGAGTGGATTTTTTTTGCCATGACAATGCCGTTCTTAATTGTGGCGTGAGTGAGGCCACAAACCGTGCATGATTCTATGCATCTGTTAATGTCATATTGGCTTCGTGGATTGCACTCTTTAGCCTTTGGTCCAGATCCCAAGGGGTCTCACCCAAGAGCATCGTGATCTCCTTAAACCCGATGATTGATATTTCTCTTATTTTGGCCTGCTAAATTCCCTATTTAGCATGGCCTAGATCTTTGTGATTCCTGTGTTCGGGTGGTCACTAGAATGATTTATATACCACGTTAATGCATGTTCTTGCCGCGTGCTCACCAACATTTTCTTTTTAATATTATCATCCATGACACCCTGTGCTTCCCATACTACTCTTACCATGAACCAAAATTGGTATGGATCTTCATTTTATACTCCTCTCAACACAAGTAATTTGATCACACTTGCCATACAGAACTGCGGTGGTGGTGGAGGTGGAGTGGGTGGAGATGGAGGTGAGAGGTTGAAATGGGTGGCGGTGTGGGTGGAGGTGGTAAACGCAAAATTATTTGTCTTATCAAACTGACCGTGCTTCTCGGAGAAACTTTCGCAAGCTCCTCCTCACTTTCCCACTAGGGTGAAATTAAGGGATTGTTTTCCAACTCTTCACTACTTCCACTTCTGTAGATTGTGCTACTTTGTGTAGTCCCAAACATTAATTTATTCACATAACCCACTTTTCACAAAATAGCATCTTAATCCAAGTGTTCAAAGGTTTAATATACTTACCTCGCAGTCCCTTGAGAAAACATCGCTCTGCCTCACTGTAGCTAATGGTCGAGTCTACTGCGAATGCAGTGATAAATCCTCCTATTATTTGGTCGAGCCAATGGTCCACAACTTGCACTATCTTATCTTCTGATGCTTCTAGTTTGCGCACTAATTCCGGAGTCCACACTTTTGGTTTTTCGAGCCTATACCTTCCCTGACTGTCTGCTAACTTCGTAATCCACTCATATAGCTCAGATGGAAAGGATGCAAAGAAAATTTTGTGAATTTCCATATACAAGTAGCCCTCCAACCAATGTTCCTTAGATACTTGTGGATTTCTATTCTCCTGTGCCATGAACTCTTGAATCTTCTTGTCCAACCACTCTTCAATTTCTTTTTTCGTTGGGTTCTAGTGGCATGAAATTAGACATCCTTTATGCAGATCTTGGTCCAAGCAGCAGAACCATTTGTTGGCTTGTAGGGGCCTGACCCAGGTTTAGAGGTGATTTAGCCAAGAAAATCTCGGTACTACTAGCCGTTTCGGCAATAGTTTGTAGAGTGCGGACTGAGGTCTCACTCGAAGTAGTATGGGAGGGTGCTAGAACTAGGTTTTCGCACCCTGGGGATGTTTGATGGGATTTTGGAGGTTCGTCGTCCGACCCATTGCTACGTGCACTTGCTATTCCTTCGAAACCCATGGTGTTGTTTTTGTGCAGCCCTACTTGGGGCACGACCCATATATTACCCAATTTCCTTGCTAATTAACCGTTTGCTTAACTTGTGTGTGTAATATTTATGGCTATTACAACATATTCAGTAATCATATCAGTGCATGCAATACATAAACTAATATAAACATAAAGAATATAATGCACAACAAATACACATAAATAAGAATCAACTTCTCTTTATTAATCTTAAATCCCGATTACAGACTCGACATCGCCCTATGCACTCAGTTGTAGACTCTACTAGGCCTCTACGCACTCAGCTGCAGAGCCTCTTCCTATTACTACGACCCAATACACTTAGAATCCTACTCTAGGCTTGAACCATTCCTTGGCTACCCACTCTATCCTCAACTATCTTTACAACTTAGAGCCTTGCTCTATTTATACAATCCCATGGTCTACAGACCATGGGTAGGCCGACATGACTTTACATTACATTACATTTCTTCAGGGCAAACAACCCTATGAATTAACCTGTACTTCACGCTCTACACTCGCAATTCATGGAGTCTTACAAAACTTTTGACCAAAATATGGGCTTTGAGCCCCAAAACCTGCTCTGGGGGGATTCCATGCCCAACATTAGGGATGAGGGGTATATTGATGCACAAGTAATATAACTGTTAGAGTCTAAGTTTCATCTCTTGTGTTTCTCTGCTCCCAAGAGGCCTGGATAGTACCCCTAAGAATCATGCAGGAACACAAGCATCAATCCACTGCCCGTGAGCCTAGTTCGTACCCTGGCGGAGTTGCTTGCATCACATCTCTATGCAGGAAGCATTTCTCTTCTTTTTCCTTATTCATTTTTCTTTTTTCATTTTTTCATTTTTTGAAAGAACGGTGCATAGGCACTTATTTATTATAAAGACAAAAAGAGGGTTCCTGACTTGTTAAGAGTAGAAGAGGTTGTTCCTTCTAATAAATATGTTATATATACCTATGACGTACTTCTTAAGGCTTTCCCCCTTACCTTACTATACTTGACTAAGCTGACAATTGTTAACCCAAAAGAATTGATTAGAGTAGGCAGTACTAGTTAATAGTGCAAGATTGTGTTTTCACCAAGAATCACTTCGAATAGAACATATTTTCCATCAAAGCATCATCAATTGAAGACAACAAGCTCTTCATAAAGAGAGAGGACAATAGATAACTAAGTGTTGATAATTGTCTAAGTCCTCTTATATTTTCTCACCTTTTCTCGAGAGTCGAACACAGTTTCACGAGAGACTAACCTATGGGTAAAAGAAAGTAAAGGAACCAAAAAGAAAACTGTAGAAGTGAAAGCAAAACAAGTAACCAAAACCAGCAAGCAAGCAAGTCAAAACAAGTAAACACTAGTCCCACTCCTATGCTAAATAGTGCATGGGCCTACTCACATGAAGTGATATTTCCAATGTAGCCATTGGCACATTGGATGGCCCATGTCGGTGAAGGAAAGAAAGATATGCATGTAAACCAGTGAAGAAGAAAGATAGATCAATGAAGACCAACACGCTCCAATTTCTAAAACATCCACATAAAAGAAAAGAACAAATGCATAAGACAAACATTCTGTGGACTTAACATGGTGTTGTAACACACTGCATGAAGATGACAAGCATGCACACTCTCTTGACTATGACAAACAAGAAAACATGAGAAAGAGAGACAACTTACGCCTTTCAAGTCTGCATGTTGTGTATTATTCCTCCAATGCATGAGCGATGGGATGATGTGATTCCGGTGGAGGAAGTGAAAATTGTGTGTTGGATTGATCTTTAGTACAAACAGATGAGTGATGAGGAGCCTTGAGCATTTCAAAAATTTTCTAATCGGAAGTGCAACTATCCTAAGGAAAACGATAGGCTGAAGTGCCTCGACAACCTGAGGGGTTTCTGCTTAGTCAATAGATAGATCATTAGAGACTAGTGGCTTAGCAATATTAACAACGAGTGAATCCACATCATGATCACATGAAGAACTACGTATATAACAACAACCATGATCAAAAAATTTGGGATGTTCGTCGACATCCTCATGATTTGATGAATCATGTAGAGGGGTTGATGAGAAATAATGAAGTTCAGCCTCTGTGTTTTTGTAAATGACAGATGATAGATGGGATGGACTTTTAGAGAAAGATGTGTCCTCTCCATGATATAATGAAACACTGACATCCAGTGTGTCCTATGAATGATCAAAAGTAGAAACATCCAGAGATGGGTTTTCACATGGGAAATAAAAAGTGGAAAAATCACAATGGATGTAAGGATAGGGAAGATGAGGCATGGATGGAAGGGAGCACATCCTTCAATGTAGGTTCTTCTTCAGATTCTTGCACACACTCATCATGAATGATAGCATAGGTTGGATTCACAACACTAACTTCGTTGACAACTTGATCCTTGATCACAACAAGTGTGGAGTCTGGAACAGAAGAACACAAAATAGTATAATTCGGAGGATCAACAGAACACGGGGATGGAGATTGAGGCAACAAGTCCACGTGAAAACCATCATGTTTGCAAGGGAAATCTACACAGATATCAAGATCAGGTTAGGTAGGAAGATGTGACAGTTCAACATATGTGCGGACACCTTCTCACACGTCGCACTATGGAGCTAGAGCTATTTGATGAGAAGAGGATGGACAGTCACTTGTGAAAGCGCCCGTGATCGTCTTAGATTTAGTAGATCTAACACTAAGGTATGCTGGGAGGGCTTTTAATAATTCTAAGAATTGCAGATATTTGGATATGTAAAGAAGATACTTAAATCTTCCATCGAGAATTTCCCATGCAATTTCATCCTCACAAAATCAGTATGCAAGATTACAAAAGCATGTGTCAAATTTCTCAATGGATTCATTAGGTCCTTCTTAAAATTTCATAATTTCTTTATTGAGTTCTTGGTGGTCAAAATGATATAAATATTCACTTATCTCTTTGGTCAACTGAGTGATGGTGTGAACAAAGTTCTCATGCAACGTGTCACACCAATGCAATGGGTATCCTCGAAACATGTGTGTGAACAACCCGCACCTCATGTTATATTCATGGATTTTATAATTTTGATATATAACTACTAAGGCCATTCTATGTTCAAGCCAAGCCATTCTGCCTTCACCTTCATATGTGTATTGTGATAAGAAATTCTAGAGCTTCTCCAATATTTCAAAGTCTTTCCCATAAAACATACACTCTGGGAGAGAAATATTGTGTTTAGTCATGATAAGTATGTGAAGATTCAAAATAGATTGTGAGGACTCATCTTGTCATCTGGCCCTCCTTCTAACACCATAAATGTTGATGGTGCTAGACCCACCAACATTCAGGGGATCTACCCATTATGAAGTCCCAACTATACCTCACACCATTTTGTGTAGGAGTCCCATTCGATATGATGGATCAGTTTCCATTATCTTAAATATTTTCTTAAGCTCTTTCTTTTCATCTTATGAGAGTGGTTTACTTTGTCTTCAAACAATGAGGTTCATGTGCCTGGTGAGTGCTTAGTGTCACTTGTGTCAAGGTTCTTTCACTGTAGAGGGAGAGGGTGAGAGTGAGTCTCAAGTTGAAAGGGAATAGTCCCAATTCTGTCAGAGACACAAAACACAACAAGATAGCCATAGGTTCTAGCAGAGTAGTCCACACGGATGTGACATTTACAAACACAAGGTGAACTAATAGCACATACAACACCTAGCAGAATAGTCCACAAGAGTGCGACATCCGTTATAATAAGTTTACAAGAATGAATTTTTTGAGTGTCGGATGGAATAGTCCACACAGGCAAGACAATGTTAGCACCTGATAAAACAAATTTCCGATATCATATGTACTAAAACAACCAAAATAGTTTAAATGTCTTAATACAAGTTAAAACAACATGCATTACAAGCATCCAAAGAATAGCTTTACAAATGAATACAACACATGTGTGAAAATGTGTTGGCTTGTTAACTGGCTTCTGAATTAAGTAAAAGTTCAAAGACACATCCATACAACATTACATCACTATGCCTGATAGTGGGGCATTGAAGCCACCACTGGCTCCTCAAAGAAAATACTACAAACTCTCAAGGCTCTGTGGGAGGATCGAAGGTGAAAAGTCTCTTGCATGTATAAATGAGGTGTATATATAGCCAAGGGTGAAACTGACCCTTGTGACTGTTCGACTTCCCTCATGACTATTTTACTTACATGATTCTTTGAATTCATATGTGGATCTCTTGGACTTCCATGTTACATTACAATGATTATAGAGTTATGGCCCAAAGTAGTGATGTGGCCGAGGTGACTCATGACACCACTGAACATGACACTACAGGTATGCACATGCTAGCTATGATGTTTGTGTTGAGATCTTGTGCCCTGGAGTGATGAGTGTGCCCATGGTGTACCATAGCTTCACCTTTGCATGATAGTGTGTGCGGAGTCTTCAATGGTCTTGGTGTCCGCTTGATAGTTCATGCATGCACATGCATCTCCTTTGCTTGCTGCTTGGTATGATTTGTGTGTTCATCCAACTATGAGCAAGGCTTCTAGCATGTGCTCCTTTTTCATCCTATTCATCGTAACACCATGTCTCATCCATGTACATGTTTCTATAATCACTCACAACAAGATGGCTTCAAATCCAAAAATACCATACTCTACCATGATGCATTATCTTTTATTTCCAAGTGTAGGTGACCTGGAGAGAGGACAAGGCTCTGAAACAACATAGAGCACATGTCAAGCCAAGATGCAAAGCTCTGGGGCACTAATAAGAAAAATTGTTAAAAGGTCACTCAGAAGCTAGGATGAGAAATCTGGAACAACAGTGACATTTTGTGGGATCTAGCTTAGATGGGATGTAGAACTGTGAAATTGTTCTCGGGAAGGCAATGCGGGCAGTAGAGGACACTAGAAGTAAACAATGCACAACTTTTTAGGGGAGGTTGGGAGTGGGATGTGGGAGCTTCTGACCAAAACTACATAAAACTAGGTGGAAGTCATGTTGAGCATGTCAGCGCAGTTTCTGGGCTGAACGGGGTATCGAGCTCCTGGTGGAAAGTCCAAGAAAACTGCGCAATTTTCAGGAGAAGTAGCAGGCCGGCTGACAGGGGAACTAATTGACAGAACTACACAACTTTTGGAGATAGTTTAGTGACAAGCATTGGATGCCTGTCTTTCTTGTCTACACAAATTATCCAGTTGATGTACGCAGGCACAGTGACAACATTTACTCAATTTCTACGAGGAGTGAAGCTTAGGGTCACTGCCCAATCAAACTCTCTAGCTGACCAAATGGAGGCTTAATGGATTTACTTGCAGACAATGCAGATTGTGATGGATTCTTGAGAAACTTCTGTATTGTTTAGGGTGACAGTCAGCCAGGTCAATTCCAAGATTACACAATGAAAACTACTTGGGAGCTATCCTCAAGCTCTGTGCAATTATGGGCAGTAGTACTTGGTCATTGAGGGCTGAGTCTGCAATGTGCAGCTCAACAAAGGGTCGACTAATGGAGGGTGGCACAATCGATAGATCTTCGGTAAAATGGTTAAGTGTGTGAGCAAGTGAAATCGTGTATACATGACCTTGCGAACACACACTCAACATGACTTGACATCAAGAAATATCAAACCAACAAGACAACATATGATGAGTGTGACTAACTATGGGATTGCCTAGTGATGAAAGCAATAAGTGTAAGACTTCAGATAGACCTTTGGATGACTGTGACAACACTTGCATGACAGTGCTTACAACATCGTGTGTGAGTGCAATATATGTTTACAAAGCGAACACAACTCAAACACAAACCTTCAACATCACTAGAATGAGTTTGCAAGCATGACTTAGCAATCAACATGTCGAAGATGACAGTTGGCCAAACAAGAGAAAAGGAAGAAACACATGAAGTGAATTTTTGTGTTTGCGCACATCCATGTTACCAAGGATAGGATGATATGACAGTGACAAGCAGTCATGCAAACTCCACTAAGTTGTTTACTTCGAAAGATGTTATTTAATTACCATACTTACCCCTCGAGATGATCAAGCTTCCGATGGAGGTCACATGCAGTCCTGGTGTTTTCGATTACTTGGTTTCTTGGTCCTTCTCCTCAATTCCTTGGGAGTGATCTCATCATGTCACATTTTCCTATTATCACTAAGCGATAGGTCAACGTTGTTTCAGCATGCAGTGATTACTGCCGGAATGATGCCGTAGAATGCCCATCTATGCAGTTTATGCATGTAAGATAGACAGGGAAACTTGGACAACATTACGCTGTTTTGAGGCACATGACACTGATATGGGATGGTGGTCCTGAGCAGACACGTATGTGCATTTTTGGAGAGAAGTGTTGGCTAGGGTCTCTTTGGGATGAAGGGTTTCAATAGGCAAGGGAGGAAGCTTGATGGTTGTAGAAGCAAAGTGCAAAATTCCAAGAAGTTGAATGAGGCTAGGTTGTTTAGTAAATGGCTAGGTGTGAGATCAACGACATAGATGTAAACAGTGATAAGACTCGACTGTGATCACACACAATCACTTAGTGACACACTGTAGACCATCGAGAATATATAAGACATACTTTTCTTGGTGCAACAACCTTTGGGACAAGACTGGGTGAAGTGAGTGTGAAACATGTGTATCTGATGACAACCACTCATATGCACACAATTCCCTTGAAGCAAAACAATATTCCTTTTGCATGAAAAACAAAAACCCATATGCCCAAAGATGACACATGCTACATAAATATGAGAACATAGACAACTCTTAAGATTAAGGAGGGGAGCTTGAAATCATTAGCTTACCAACAAGTGACCAAGGATGATCAATCGCAGGATCCAAAGTAGGCTCTAAAATTGCATGCGAGCCAAATTTTTGGAGAGTGGTTGTAGCCGCTACAATGTGACTTAAGTTTAATAAATTAATAAATTAAAAATTTTGCTTGTTATAAAGGATGAGTTAGAGAAAAAGAATAAAAATAATAAAACTTATATATATCTTAATATATATAATATATATATATAATATTAAATTAAGTAAATAAATTAACAAAATAAATTAATATTTAATTTTTTTAAATTTTTAAATATTACCATACTTCAATATAGAAATAAAATTATATAAATATAAAATATATTCTCTAAAAATCTAAAACTATAATCCTATCAATACGGCAATTTCATCCATTAAAAAAGTGTGATCTATGGATTTTTCAAATTGACTCAAGAAAAGAAAACATAATTGTGATCACCATTAGGAATCGTGCAAAAATCATCATTTTTCATGATTTGTTTTATTTATTACAGTTTTTTCGACCAAACTGCGCTGAAGTTGGTTAACATGAAAACCCTTTTCAAACCAAAAGTAACTTTAAGTAAATCAATTGAAGACCATGAAAAACATATTATAATATAATTGGTCAAATTAACAGTAAAAGCAAATTATATCGTAACTCACTCAAACAACACATATCTCCTTTTTTTATCCCTTTTCTTCCATCCAAATCAATTGAAAATATTTGGAAGACATATGATAATTCAATTGTTCGTAAAGATTGGGAAAATATATGATAATTCGATTCTTTAAAAACGAACTTATCCTAACTTAATTTGTTATAAGTTTTGTTAGAAAGAAAAAAAAAAGTAAGTTTACTAATAATTCATAACTTCATGGAAATATATTTCTCTCGATATAACTAATAATCTTTGGGTATGATGAAATATCTAATACATCAGAATGCATAACTTATTTGAAATGTTATTTTCTATATAATTATTGTCAATTTCATTAAATCTGGAAGATAAATTCAACACATTAAATGTATAAAAATAAAATAAAAATAATTTAACTTTATATTAAATATACATGAGTGTATTGTATTTTACTTTATTAATTTTTTAAAAAACTACTTAATAGAGCATCACATATTGTTGTGAGTTTTTATTTTATTTTTTTATCGTTAGAATTTTTATGATAAAAATTGCAACTTAATTGAACATCAAACCATTCATGCTTAAATGTGGGACATATACACACCCCAATGATGGAGTTTTTACGAATTCCTAAAAGAACATTTTTTTCCAAAATTTCTTTCATAAATGTAAGAATCCTATGAATCCCAAGGCAACTTGTGTCTTTTAGTTCAGTGTAGTATGTACTCACTGCACAAGTTACATGAAGAGAGGATGAGAGAAAAAGAAAAATTTACACTCCACCAAAACTGTATTAAGAGATGGTTTGATAGAAAGTATGTAGGGAGCACTAGTGTCAGTGAGGGTGACTTAGTCTTAAAGTGGGACAAACCTCATGAGGACAAAGGCAAGAACACGAAGTTTCAATTTCTATGGATTGGTCCTTTTACTGTCCATGAGAAGCTTGAGAAACACATGTGTCATCTTCAATCACTTGATGGGAAGATTGACTTTCTCCCTATCAATGGCCAAGACTTAAAATGTTATTTTCAATGAGATCTGGGGCTGTGCCTCACACTATGTACATATCTTGTTCATTGGTTGTCCTGTTGTTTTTATTTTCTATTTTGTTTTCTTTGATTTTTTATCATTTTTTCTTATGTAAATAACTGTTGTTCCTCACTTCGTTTTGGCTACTAAATGTGTATGCGGCTAAAGTTCAAAGAGTCTTATGACACTACAGTACTTGGCTAGTCTTGTATTTGTCTTCCTTGTGTTTGGTTGTAACTTTTCGTCGATGAAGTCTTGACATAAAATATGATCCATCTAAAGGAGAGTTTTGGGCAAACCATCAACTTGTGTCCAAACTGGGAAACCTCATGCCTACACTTAGTTTTCTACTCTGGTTTCTTCAAGCTCATCCAACTAATAGAAATGGAGGAGGGGGAAAATT
The DNA here is from genome assembly GCA_000404065.3 of Pinus taeda. Taxonomy (NCBI): domain Eukaryota; kingdom Viridiplantae; phylum Streptophyta; class Pinopsida; order Pinales; family Pinaceae; genus Pinus; species Pinus taeda. The sequence goes on along the minus strand of APFE030113904.1, from coordinate 124,407 downwards.
TAAATGAGAAAAACTGAATCATAAGTCTTCATATGATTCTTTGAAGGATAAACATATCCTACTCTCAATATGTCAGGATCCCTCTTCTGCCCCAAAAATAAATAAATTCCTATGCACAAATATCTTTAAAAAATAACAAAGGCAAAAGAAGAGAAAGGCTTCCTATATAGAGAGGTGAACCAGGCAACTCCATTGGGGTATTGTCCAAGCTCGTTGGTAGTGGAGCAATGCTTGTGTTTCTGCATGACTCCGCCAAGATACTGTCCTCTAAAAATCTTAAACTCGCAAGCCAAACTATGCTTCCCGATCTGAAACACTGTGATCTGGCTAAATCATATGTTGTGTTCAACTAAGAAGGTACAAGGTGAACCCTGTATGTCAATGGGGTAAGTGGAGAAGCAAAATTAGTCCAAACATTCAATGAATACTCCCTGAAGGACCAAGCTCTTGCACTAAAAATGAACCAAAATAGAGAAGCTAGTATTCAACCAATGTGTCACCAAGTGTTGTAGTGGCTGCAACATCCTCCAAAAGTTTGGCTTGCACTCAAATTTCAAAGACTTCTTTGCTTTTTCCTTTGATGGTTGCAAACACTCATGCTCATTGCATGAGCTCCCTTTGAGTCTTTTCACCCCTTTTTCTTGTTTGACTAACTGTTATATTTTGGCATGTTGATTGCTTTTTTATGACTAGTAGTCTTGTTCTGGTGATTTCAAAGGTTTTTCTTATGTGTTTGAGTTGTCCTAGCTATGTATAAATTTGTCACACTCACACAAAAAGTTGTAAGCATTTTCATGAAAGTTTCATCAAGGTCGTCTGAGGGTCTATCTCAAGTGTCGCACTTGTCTCTCTTAGCTCTAGACAGTCTCATAGAGGGAACTTCTCTATCTTTTTTTCCTGTGGTGAATTTCATCATGTTGTTGAAGTATGCTAACTATGTGATCACAATGTTGAGTCCTCACAGGTACACTTTCTTCTGACTCTTAGCCATTTTCCTGAAAATCCTTCTGACCAGACAACCTCCCTCTCACTGGACCCTGACTGGGCTACACTTCATAGTCTTAGCCATCAGTGAAGCTGCTCTACTTCCTGGAACTACACAGTGCTTGAGGTTGTCCTTCAGGATAGTTGCACTGCGCAATCCCAGAAGTGAGAAGCCTACCTTCCTTCCCAAAATTGCGCAGAATGTTACTCAAAGCCTAACCTAAATTGTGCACTTCACAAGATCAGTCATCAAGCCTCCTTCTTGCTCCATGAAATGCACAGATGTATTCTCCTAGTAACCTCCCTCAGCCAGGAATCTTTGCTCTCAGATAATGTAGAAAATTATTCTCTGGTCCCTCTATTGTCCCGCATTGTCTTCCCTCAGGAAACAATGCAGAGGTGCCCCTTAGTGTCCCATCTTGTAGGTGTCACTAGTGTCCTTAACTGCACAATCCTACCTCTAAATGGCCTCTATGTATTTCTCCCTAAAAGCGAAGATTGTGCCCTGGAGTTCCACATCCAAGCCTGAGTTGTGTTCTTCACAGTCTCAGTGACCAGTCCCCCTCCTTGTCACCTAGAAATGCTCAGTGTGCAGTTACTGGGCCCTCTCTCCAAACTCTCATCTGGCCTAGAACTGGACCATGGAAAGCAATGCATCATCTTAGACTAGGAGGTTTTTGATTTAATGGCATCGCGTCATGAGTGAATTGTAGGAAGAATTACATTAATAGTTCATGGAGAGATGAGGAATGAGAAGAAGTTGGAGCGCACATTCTAGAAGACTTACTTGCAGGTGGATAGACGAAAGAATCTCATCAAAGAGAAAGAAAAGGTATCACATGCATGTAACAATCTTCAAATATCAAGACCATTGAAGACCCCACAACATCAAGTCATGCGGAGGAGAAGACAAAACACATCTAAGAGGACATCCCTCACTCAACATCAAAAATAAATTGACATTTCCAACACAACGAGCTAGTCCATGTCAGCAATGTCATTTCAAGTTGTGTCATGGGTTGTCAAGGCCACGTCACTACTATGGGCCATATATGTTGTAACCAAATGTAATGTAATGTGAAAGTCCAATGAACAAACACATGAAGATGAAGTGTCATGTCAGTTGAAACATCATAGGAAGTTGAATGATCATGAGGGTAGTCCCACAGTCACAAGGGTCAAGCATCACCCTTGTTTATATATACCCCTCCCATGATATGAGCAAGGAATTTTCATGTTGGCTCCACCCACATATCCTTGAGAGTTTCACTCATTTATTTGAGGAGTGAGGAGTGGCTCCAATCTCCCACTACTGGGACTAATGATGTATGGTGTACATATTTGCCTTGGAACTTTTTCTTAATATAGAAGCCTGTTAAGGCCAACATGTTCTCACTTATGTTTTGTAGATGTTTGTAAGACTTCTTTCGGAATTTATAATGCATGTTTGTTTCACCTGTAGTAAGATAGTTGAGCTACTTCGGTTGTTTTAATACTTACATTGCTAGGAATTTGTTGTATTGGTTATCACTATTGTCTCATCCTTGTGGTTTAATTTACAGGATATTAGACATACCTTTCTTGTTTATTGGTTATAACGACAGTCACATCCATGTGGACTATTCTATTGTATGGTCTATGTGTTCTTCCTTGTACTTCAGTTTTAATGACTACCACATATGTTGTGGACTACTCCATTGGATGTTGGGTAGACCTCTTTTGGTTTGCATGAGTCTCTTCCTAGGTGGTACTACTACCTATCACTTAAAGGCTCACTTTACTTTCCTCCTTTGTAGTAAGGGAACCTAGACACAAGTTACATTACACACTCACTAGGCACACACATATCGCTTTTTGAAGATACTAGCATAACACTCTCATGTGTTGAACAGTAAAAGCTAAGGAAAATATCTAAGAGAATAGAAATTGGGCCATCATACCAGATGGGACTGCTACACCAAAGGGTGTGAGGTCTAGTTGGGACTTCATACCGGGGAGATCCCTTGAATGTTGGTGGGTCCAGCACTGTCAACACCCCTTTAGCTCACACAACCCAAGGAAATGAATCCCTTTTATGCAGTGGAGTCCCTTATGCTATTATTTTTCCATATAGTGTTATAGTGCTACTAATCAACAAATATTAATGCTATAAGCTCAAAATAATCTCATCCATGGATAGTTTCATCAGAAAGGCCAATGCATTCATGCACTTAGGAATTTTCCATATGGTGGAATAATAATGTTTAACAAAAAATCGCTAACAACAATTCAGCTTCATAGAACTCCTCTTCTCTTCAAGAAGTAAGAACACCTAAAATGAATGAGAATAATGAATGAATGAACCCCCAACACCCAAAAAGGTAGGGCTTAGTATGCATTCCTTCAAAATGCTAAACAACTTCTCTAAGAAGCTGACACAACCAAAATTTTCCTTAATTTCCAAGATGTGTATAGAAAAATATAATTAAAGTGGTATAGACTCTTTTTCTAAGCACTTATAACATTTTCCTTGTTTATATATAGTATTTGATTTATCTTATTAATAATAGTTGAAACTATTACATTGATAGGCACTTTGGCCTCTAATCAGGTACAAAATCATATTACTAAACTGGGGATTAAAATCTAGGCATTACAATCCTCATCCCCTCATTTGTAGACCATCCTTAGTGCTCAACACCATACATGTGTGCATATATAGAAGCTTACAATTAAAAATACAAAAATAAATGTGGTATGTTTCTCACAAAGCATCTTTAAGATCCCATATTCCTTCTTTAGGGTTGTGGCACATCCACTAGATCTTTAACCACCCCATGTATTTGTTTCAAAGCATCATGGCCTTGTTTTCTAGTATATGCACTGGTTGTACCAAAATGTCTCCTTCTAGATCCAATTAATAAAATTATAGTCAATGACATGGTTAGGATCATAGAACTACTTTTTTACTAAAGAAACATGAAACACATTATACACTTTCAAGGAAGAAAATAATGCAAGCATTCATGCAACTAGTCATAGGAATTTCTATTATAAAATATAATTTTCACTATAAAATCCGAAACCAGATCAAGTATTTTTATTGTATGTTTTTTTATATAGCCTTAGAGGACTAAGAGAGAAGGCCAATGTTATCATTGAGGACACCATTTACAGTGTGAAAATCTGTTGCAGGTTATGAGTGGTAGTGGTAAAACATGACACCACAATTAAAACAAATATATTCTCTTTTCGTTGACCGATTTAGCTATCGAAGAAAAATCCCATGGTAGATCACAAGAACGTGGTTAAGGGCCTAGACACACCTGCCACATGCGCAGTATTGTCAGCTCCTAGATAGGAAGACTTCGCTCCCTCGCCATAGATGATGAACACCTGATCAAAGTGTCTAGCTTTTGGATCCAAGAGGACAAGAATAAATAAGGTAGAGATCCAAGAATGGAATGGCCATGACCCCTAGATGATCTCGGATAGAATACAATATATGGCATTTGTAAAAATTTTGATCTAATTTCATAAATCAATTATGATTACATCGTTGAAATAAATGATCTACATCAAGTGCACATCAGAATTGTTATTGTAGTCGACAAAATGGGCCCAACATACCTTTGGTATTAAAATTTTATGATTCCTTCATTTCCCAAACATTATCAGCAAACACACGTTGGATGATGGACCACAAATGATCGAAAATGACACATGGAACGATGGGTTGAAAATGATCAACAAAAAAGTGTAGGATGAGTGGAAGATCATTGTGTTGCATGGCATGACCATTTGAATTATGGAGATGATTTAGTTTCCCATCATATTCCACATCTTCCTTACATTCCTACCACTTCAAGCACTACAAAGAAGAAAAATAACAACAATCCCATGCCATCAGGTAAACCCAGTAGTCCTTTCTTGATTCTGATTTCAAGAAACCCATAACCTATTGATTTATTGATTTTTGTCACACTAGTGCATAAATTCACACAATCTGTATATGCCCAAATATTTATTTCTATGACAATTAATTCTAGTGATCATCACCTTAGTAAACCAACCATTGCAATGTGTGTAGTCTACGTATGCAATATCAGAAGGAGTTATCTTCTTTCTATTTCTTTTGAACAATAACAAATGAACGCAGAGGACTCAGACTCAGAGAATTTAAAGTTGTGAGAAATAAAAATCCGAACTCCCATCTCTCTTTCCCCTTTAGCTCACACAAACCAAGGAAATTAATCCCTTTTATGCGGTGGAGTCCCTTATGCTATTCCTTTTCCATCTAGTATTATAGTGTTACTAATCAAGAAATGTTAATGTTAGAAGATCCAAAGAATCTCATCGATGGATAGTTTCATTAGAAAGGAAAATGCATTCATGCAATTAGGCATCTTCCATATCGTGGAATAATAATAATGTTTGACACAAAATTACTAACAACGATGCAATTTCATAGAACTCCTATTCTCTTCAAGAATTAAGGACACCAAAAATGAATGAGAATAATCAATCAATGAATTGAAAACAACCAAAAAGTAAGGCTAATAATGTATTATTTCAAAATGATACATGACTGCTCTAAGTATCTCACATAACCAAAATTTTCCTTAATTTCAGAGATGTGTATATAAAAACATAAACAAAGTGGTATAGACTCTTTATCTACACACTTATAAGTATTGTCCTTATTTATCTATAGCCTTTGATGTTTCTTATTAATAATAGTTGAAAATATTACATTGATAGGCACTTTGGCCTCTAATCAAGCATAAAAGCACATTATTAAACTAGGGATTAAACAATGGGAGTTACAATCCTCATCCCCTTATTTCTAGACCATCCTTAGTGCTCAACACCATACAGGTGTGCATATATACAAACTTATAATTAAAAATAAAAAAATAAATTTGCTATCTTTCTGACAAAGAATCCTTAATATCCCATGTTCCTTCTTTAGGGTTGTGGCACATCCACAAAATATTTACCCATCCCATGTATTTGTTCCAAAGAACCATGGCCTTCTTGTCGATTATACGATTGACTATACCAAAATGTCTCCTTCTATATCCACTTAATAAAATTATACTCAATAGCATGGTTAGGATCATGGACATAATTTTTCAATACAGAAACATGAAAAACATTATGCACTTTCAAGGAAGTAGATAAGGAAAGCATGCATGTCACTAGTCATAAGGATTTCTGCTATAGAAATCATTTTCATTATAAAATCCAAGTGAGATATAGTGTTGTCATTGTACATGTTTTAGATAGCCTTAGAAGACCAAGAGAGAGGGAAAGTTCTATCATTAAGGGCACCATCTGCGATGTGAAAATATTCTGCAAGTTGTGAATGGTAGTGGCAAAAGAAGATGCCATAATTGAAACAAATATATTCTCTTTTTGTTGATTGATTCATTTGTCGAAGAAAAGTCCCATGGTAGACTATAAGAATGTGGTTAAGGTTTCAGGGGCAACTGCCACATGCACGTTGTTGTGATCTCCTAGATAGGAAGACTTCATTCCCTTGCTATAAATGATAAGCACCTGATAAACGTCTATGGTTCATGGATCCAATAGGATGAGATTAGAGGAGGTGGAGATTTGATAGTTGAATGGTTGTGACCCCTAGATGATACCTGATAGAATACGATCTGTGGTGCTTGTATGAATTTTTATCTAATTCAAAAAATTGATTACAGTGACGTCATTGAAATCAGCAATCTATAACTAGTGCTCATCAGAATTATTATTGTATTCGATGGAGTGAGCCCAATACTCCTCTAGTGTTAGAATTTAATGATTCCTATATTTTTTAAACATGATCGACAAACGCACGTTGGATGATGTGTCACAGATGATTGAAAATGACACATTAGATGATGGATTGTAGATGATCATTTTGCGCCGAAGGACCATGTGCGTTATGGATATTCTTGAGTTTTCCATCATATTTTTGCCTCTACCTTGTATTTCTAGCACTACAGCCACTGCAAAGAAGAAACATTGCAACAATTCCATGCCATCTAGTGAACCCAGTATGTCTTTTCTTGAATTTTATTTCAATAAAACCAAAACTTCCTAATTTCTTGATTTCTATCACAATTCTAGTGCCTAAAATTAAGTGATCTTTATATGCCAAAATCTTGATTTTTTTCACAATTAATTCTAGGTGATCAACACCTTAACAAACTAATTGTTGCAATGTATGTAGTGTATGTTCGTAATTTCAGAAGGAGTCGGCTTCTTTCTCTTTATTTTGAATAATGACAATCGAATTTCTAGGACTAAGATAGGGAGAATTTATAGCGTGTAAACATATATCCCCATCTATTGTCATAGTTATAACTCCCATGTAGAATATTGCAGGTGTAATTGAACAAGAATATGTTTATTAAATTTCTACACTAGAATATGGAACCAATTAATATATTTCAATTTCGCATTGAATTATTTCCATGCCAAAACTCTAACACATCTGTAATTGAAAATACATATGAATATGGAATCTTATAGATAAGAACAAATCGTTGAATAATAAAACACCTGCAATGAGATTCAGAGCCAGTAAAATCACTACCATCATTCTAAATTTTTTAGAAACTTTTAGAAAGACGAGAGAGATAGTTAGTCATTTAATTAAAATATTCATCCTTGTACATCTTTTAGATATCCTTATAAAATCTAGAGCGAGTTTGGTCATTAAAATAGACATTATTATAACTTTATTTAGAAAAAGCCACAACCAAAACTAGTCTTGTCACTAAAATCACCATCCCTTTAAGTCTTTTAGATACCATTAAAAAAGCCACATACATAGCCAAACTTGTCATTAAAATCACCATCACTATACCTCTCTTAGATATAGCTAGAAAATATAGGGCTAGATCTAGAGCTAGCTTGGTCATTAAAATAATCATCAGTCTATGTTATATAGAAAATACATATAAGCTTTTTTTGTCTTTAAAATCATTGTCATTTTAAGTTTATATAAAAATTCTAGAGCTAAATCCAAATCTTGTCTTGTCTTTAAAATGACCATCATTGAAAGTCTATATAAAAAATTCAGAGAAAGAGCTAAAGCATGCCTTGTGTTTAAAATCACTAACATTTTCAAATCTTGTGGATACCCCTTGAAAGGCCACAACCATATTGAGTGTTGTTATTAACATCATAATTATAAGTCTTTCAAAAAATCTTAAAAAAAAGGTAGAGCTAAAGAAAGCCATGTCATTAAAATCACCATGATTAAACATATTTTACATATCCTTAAAAAAGTGAGCAATAATGAGAGTGAGGGCCATGACCATTTTTATTATAAAAATCACCTTCATTATAAAATACATAAACATATTCAGTGCTTCCGTTGCACGTATTTTACATAGCCTTAGAAAAGTGAGAACAAAAGCTAGTGATATCATTGAAGCCACCATCTATAGTGTGAAGATCATCGCAGGTTGAGTGGTAGTGGTAGTGGTGGGAGACAATGCCACGATTAAACAAATATATTATATTTTAGTTGACCAATTCAGTTGTGGAAGAAAAGTCCCATAGAGGACCGCAAGAATGTGATTAAGGGTCGACGTCGACGCACATCTACCACATGTGCATCATTGTCAACCTCCATAAAGGAATAATCTACTCCCTCACCACAAATTATCAGCACTTGATTAGTCAGATTGGTGACTTTGTTCTCCAGTGGGACGAGAACATAGGAGGAAAAGATCGCATAGTTGAATGGTCATGACCCACTGAAGAGGCACGACAGGATATGATCTGTGGCGTTTTCTGAGATTTTGATTATCATGTTGCGTGGTAAGAGCATGTGCATGGCCATGACACTGGAGTTGTCCATCAACATATTAACATCTTCGCTCTACAGTTTTGTGATTGTGGGCACTGTTATGAATCAGAAAAGTAGAAACAATGCCCACACCATCATACAAATTTTCTTGATTTCTTGGTTTATGTCACAATTGTAATCTGGTGATCAAAACCTTCACACATTGTACCAAAATCTTGATTTCTGTCACACTTAATTTGGGTGATCAATACCTTCACAACCGTTGATCAAAACCTTCACACATTGTAACAAAATCTTGATTTCTGTCACACTTAATTTGGGTGATCAATACCTTCACAACCGTTGCATTGTTTGTATGTACGTCATAATATCACAAGGAGTTCACTTTTCTCTCTTTCTTTTGCGCAATAATAATTGAACAAACCTATGATAATTTATAACTGGTGAGAATTACCATTAATTCTCACCATTTTCCATCTCCATGCACCAAATTTTGCAATATGTATCAATATTTATACATAATTACCATATCGTTTTAATAATTAAACACCAAATTACATATAAAATTAATTATTTCTTTAGTTAATGTCTATTCATACACAATGATTTAATATTAATAGGAAAATGTGTCACAACACCATAATATTTAACACCTTTCATTTCATGATAGTTTTTTTTAATTAGCTTATAACAATAATCAAAAACTCGGGACTATTATAAAATATATTATTTTATTATTCATCATCAAGGGTGAGAAAGTTAATCATTTGTAAATGAAATTAAAGATGGATGGTTCAAATATTAGACTTTAATTATATCAATAAGGATGTTTGAATTGAATTATGTTTTAAGAAATTTGGATTTTGTAATTTAAGAAATTTGTGTTAGGTATTATTAATTAGTTAGTTAAGTATAATAAATTAGTAAATTAAAATTTGTTATTCTTATAAAGGGTGTAGTTAAATTAGTAATTGAGAGTTTAAATGTATGGATTTATGAAAGAATATTTGTAGATTAAAAAAAAAAAAAAAAGTGCATAGAAATTTTGAGAACCCTAAAACATGAGCACTTATGTCTAAATTTAACATTCTTTGTACATGCCTTGTTTCATACATAAAATTAACTATATATGATCATTATGACAACTTTACAAGTCATTCATTAAGGAATTCCTGACTCCAAAAAATGATATCACATTCTATGTAACATAAAAATAAATAAAAGTGATCGTAACCATGACTATGTGGTACATAATGGATTAACAACACACTTTTTCTGCACCTCATGCAAGGGAGAGCTTAAAACATATTCAAGTGCTCAAACTAAAAGTTTATTCATGATCTTTTAGTTATACTTGTTTTACCCTCCATGATTTTGTGTTTACAAACTACTAAGAACTATTTTATAACGTGTTTAATAAAATACATTTAGATGATACAAGTGGATTGAAATGACTAAATATTACTTGGTGGATTCATTCTATAAAGCTATAATTAATTGGGGTTAGTAAGTTAGTCCTATGATTCAAGAAACACTCCAAGGGTTAGTAAGTTAGTGTTATCTATCCATTTTTTAGTAGTATCTACTAATAGCTATCCTCCCTAGTAATTAAAGAATAAATTATAATAAAAAAAATCAAACCTAAAAAAAGGTATTACTTTAAATTAAAAATTAGAAAAAATTATGTTTACCAATAATTCATAACTTCATGGAAAGATATTTCTCTAGATATAACTAACAATTTTTTGATATGATGAAAAATCTAATACATCAAAATGTATTATAACTTATTTGAAATGTAATTTGCTCTATAATTATTGTTAATTCCATTAAATCCAGAAGATAAATTCAACACATTAAATGTATACAAATAAAAAGAATAATTTAACTTTATATTAACAATACATGAGTGTATTGATGATGTCTGAAAAAATTTATTCTGAGAGCAACCAGGAGCAAGGGTTCACCAACGAAAAAGACAGGGGTCAACAGGTAACCATGGAAGCACAGGGAAGAGGGAGCTCCACTTCCTCCTATAGTAATGTGGTTTCAAATAGAGGAAAAGCAGGGAATAGGAACAAGTCTTCGCACTCCTTGGAGGACAAGACAAAAATTCCTAAAACCTAGATGACAAAAGGCAAAAAAACCCACGAAGAGTAAGGGACCCACAAGCAAGACCGACAAGAGGATAAAGCAGACAAGAGAAGTAAGGAAACCGAGAACAGAACGAAGATGGGGCCCTGCAAACCCAAGACCAACACTAAACTGTGGGTAATACTGAATGATCCTTCTCTACAAGTGCACAGGGATCATATGACAAACTACGCTATAATATGCAAGTTCATGGGAATCTGGCCGATAGAGCAAGTGTTATACAATTGGAACCAAAAGGGGAGTTAACTATACATCTTAGATCCAAAGGTTTTCTTACAATGGTGTTCACGAACATGGAGGCTAGAGATAGGATTTTTGAAGGAGGGCCATATTTCTATGTAGCAGTTGGTCTCTATATGCGCCCATGGACGAGAAACTTTGTGTCGAAATGAGAAACTTTCGCTTTGGTACTAGTATGGATTAGACTCTACTCCTTACCCTTAGATTATTAGATGCCAGAGTCTTTAAAAGCTATAGGCAATAAATTAGGTCATTTTTTAAAGATTTCAGAAGCAACACTACGAGGAAAGTATACCTACTACGCCTATATATGTGTGGAGATGGACCTATCTGGATCTCTTCTAGATGAGGTAATTCTAGAAGTCTACGACGATGAATGGGTTTAGGCAGTTGACTATGAGCACATCCTGTTCAAATGTCACAAATGTCATGAGCATGGACACCTATTCAGAGATTGCCCTCTAACAAAAAGGAGGAATACCAAAACACCAGTAAAGGGAAAGAACATATCAGTTTTACTAAAGTGGGAGGAAAGGGGAAAGGATGGGGAAGGAAGACACAAAAGAACCTTAATGGTAACAAAACAAGAAGTCACAATAGTTTGGAGAACTTAGAAGAAAGAGAAGAAGATGAGCGAAATCAAACGAAAATAGAGAATCAGGTGGAAAGAGGGAAGGGAAATGAGACAAGTATGGAGTTCACACAGGAAAATAATGAACACACAACAGACCCATTAAGTACCATGGAAATAGAAAAAGACCATGAAATGACTCCAAGTGAAAGTGGTACAGAGGAAAAAGACTTATAGAACATCCTGGAAAGGGAGAACCCGGAGCTAGAAAAGTTTCTAGAACAAGGAGGGAGCCTGGGTATTAATTCCATACCCCAGAAGGAAGTTGACAACGTTCAACAGATATTCCTCAGCAAGTCATAGCAAATAGCTCTAGGAGCAAAGAGAGGACATGAAAATTAGGAAAACAAAGGGGTTTCCTAAATAGGATTAATAACAGGAAAATTGGCAAAAAACCCAGGAAGGAAAAGAGGAAGGAAGAGATAGAGAGAATTGTTGCTAGAATGTGGAAAACTCATGATTGACTCAGGAAGGATGAAAGATTTGTCCAGTTACTCCTTCAAAACCATACCTAAATGAAGATCACAACCTTTAACATTAGAGGACTTGGGAGCAGAAGGAAATAAAGGAATCTAAGCAATAGGATCAGAGAGGAGAAACCTGACATAGTGTTCATATAGGAAACAAAATGCTCTGTGGAGAAGATGAGAGAGAAAAAAAGAAAATGGTTAAATAGATATGAATATCTTGAGGTCAAGGAAAATAAATCAACTGGAGGCATTCTCACTCTATGGGATCCTCAAAAATTTGGTATACAAGATGCAGAGGCATCCAGACACCACCTTTCTTTGATCATCCAATCTATGGGTCACAAATAGTGTTATATGATTACCAATGTCTATGGTCCTCAACTAGTGGAGGACAAACTTCAGCTCCTTACTACACTGGAGGATATGAAAAGAAGATACCTAGCTTTACCCTAGATTCTAGGCGAGATTTTAACATGATAAAATCTCTCACAGAGAAAAAAGGGGGAATGAGAACACTTGGTAGGCTCACCAATATGAAACTGGTGGATATGGACACTAACAATGGAATTTTCACTCGGAACAAAGGAACGGGGGGTTCTAAACAAGTAGCCTCAAAATTAGACAGATTTATTATCTTAGAGGAACTTCTACTTATGGGAAGAAGCCTCACATCGCTCATCCTACCTTTTGGTGGTTTAGACCATTGGCCCATCCAATTGGAAGCTTCTCTAATTAGTAAACCTAGGAACAACCCCTTCAAGTTTGAGAATGTATGGCTCACACACTCAGATTTCCTCAAAAACATTGAAAAATGGTGGAACGAAGAGATACATTTTCAAGGCACAAAGATGTTCCTTCTTCATTGCAGGCTTAAACACATTAAAGGCAGACTCAAGGAGTGGAATAAAAATGAATTTGGCAACATCTTCAAAGCTAAAGGAGAAGTGGAAAAGAAACTAAAGGAGATAAACCAAATTCCTATCACATAAGGCTACACAGAGGAAAGGAAAGAGCTTGTAGATTAACTTCAGCACGAATGGGAGAGTAGATGTCTACAAGAGGAAATATTCTTGAGATAGAAATCCAGGGTCCAATGGATTAAGGAAGGGGAGAGGAACACAAAATTCTTTCACAGATCCACTATAGATCACAGAAACCACAATAGAATTGTGAAAATCACAGATCATCATGGAGTTGAAAGAGACACACATGAGGAGATGGAAGAGGTTCTAGTCAAGCATTTTTAGAGCATTGCTGAGGAGACCACTATAGATAGATCACATTTTACGAAAATATTTATGCAGTGCATTCCTAAATTAGTCTCCAGAGAATACAATTACAATCTCAACAGACTTGTAACAAAGAAATAGCTTGAGGAAGTCATCATAGAGATGCACAATGGGAAAGCTCCAGGCCCTGATGGCTTCAATGTGGACTTTTTCAAAACTTGTTGGCGGATTGTAAAGTATGATATTCTGGAGGTGGTGGAAGACTTGTGAAGATCTAAAATAGTCTTGAGGGTGCTTAATGAATCTTTCATTGCTTTAATCCCCAAACAGGAAAAGGCCACCTCTCCAGATAGATTCAGATCTATAGCCTTATGCAATGTGGTGTACAAAATAATATCCAAAGTAATTGCCAATTGACTCAAACCACTCCTCCCTACCCTGGTGTTAGAGGAGCAAACAGATTATGTGGAAGGAAGACAGATTCTTGATAACATAATTCAACCTAATGAAGTGGTTCATTCACTCATTACTAATAAGCAGGCAGGGATGATAATTCAACTAGACATAGCGAAAGCCTATGACAAGCTTAGCTGGACTTACATAACAACAATGCTAAAAGCTTATGGCTTTGACTACAACTAGATTAGATGGGTCATGGCTCTAGTTACTACTGTTAGTTGTTCTATTCTTCTTAATGGCTCCACCTCCAAAACCTTCAAGCCCACGAGAGGTCTCAGGAAAGGTGATCCTCTTTCCCCATTCATTTTCATTCTCATGATGGAAGGTTTGGGTAGAGAAATAACAGATACTAAGGAGGAAGGAAGAAATCAAGGTTTGAGACTCACTCGAGGTGGAGACACGGTGACTCATCAGCGATTTGTGGATGATACTATGCTTCAAGGCACACCCATAGTCAAGAAAGCCAATGCATTCAAGCAAATTCTGTATGAGTTTGTACTGGCAGCGGGCACTGAGGTAAGTCTTACTAAGTCAAATATCTTCTTTTTCAATATTGATATTTCAATTCAAAGAAATCTTTCCATAATTTTGGGCTTTCAAAGGGATTCATTGCCCTCAAAGTATCTGGGAGTTCCCCTTACCGACAAACCATTGCACAAAGACATCTGGGAGCCTATTCTAAATAAATTGAAAGATAAAGCCGGTAAGTGGACAAACAAATCCCTAAATCTTGTAGGGAGGCTGATTCTCACTAAGGCTATACTCTAAACCATCCCTATTTATATGTTATCAGCCATTTCGGCACCAACAAGAGTCAGTATTTAAATAAGAAACATTCAAAGAGACTTTCTCTGGGGGAAAGGTGAAGAAAAGAAGAAATGGGCTGTGGTGTTATGGGAAAGGGTATACATGCCTAAAGCCCATGGTGGCCTAGGTCTCCATGACCCAGGAATTCTAAATAGTGTTATGGGAACAAAATTTTGGTGGAGATGGCTAACATAAATATGATCCCCCTGGGAAAAACTATGGAAACACAAGTATGAAATGAACTGGTAGGATATGAACTTCATAAGAATTACAAGAAAAGTAAAAGGTTCACAAGTTTGGAACAGGGCCTGGGAGAATAGGGCCTTAGTTCAAAAACACCATTTCTGGGAGATCAGAAACAAAAATTTAGGCTGGTTCTAGGAGGACAATTGGCAACAGGAGGGCAATCTCAGTAGAGAGGAACAACAAGTATCCAAACAGATACCATCAACCAAGGTTTAAGAAGAGTAAGTGGCTATTGGGATCAGTCAAGGAACAATGAAAAATGGATAATATGGAAACTTCCAACTTACAATGAGATGAACATCCTGAATACTCAAGCTAAGGCCCTCAAAGGTATTCTAGAAAAAAAACAAATCTTAACCTCAACCTTAGATGATCAATTGCAATGGGTGAGGAATAAGGCGGGTCTTTTCACCCTTAAAGAGGCCAAAAGAATAGCTACAGGGGTTAACTCTCCAAGCACTGAAAAGACTTGGAAAGAACTCTGGGATAACCCTCATTAGATGAAGGTCAAACTGTTCAAGTGGCTGGTTCAACAAGGTAAGATTTTGACTTGGGATAATATTAGAAAGAGAGGATTTGTTGGCCTGTCAAGATGTCACCTGTGTGGTCAACAGGAAGAAACCACTAATCATCTCCTCAATAATTTCTCCTTCATTGCAACACTATGGAATTGGGTGGGGAATTTCTTCGAGCAGATAGATAGGCATGAAAATGACATCATTGCTACCCAGAAAAGTTGGAGGGAAAACTTTTTGGATAATAAGACAATAAGCTTAGCCTAGGCTTTGAATCCAGGGTTCTTCATTTGGAATGTATGGAAGGAGTGCAATAACAAGATTTTCAAAGATATAATGGGCTCAATGGATAGCATCATAAAGCTAATCCTTAAACAACTCAAGGAGACTTTCACATCTTGGGGGGGTGTTTCCTTAGGAAATCCCAGGGGACACAGAGAGGCTAGTATCCTAGAAAATATGGAGCTTCAGGTTCATCTCCCTTAGACTCCTCTGTAGATTACCATGCACAAATCACAAGGAAAGGCATTTTGGCAACCCCCTTCACAAGGTTTTTGAAGTTTAACATAGATGGAGCCTCAAAAGGTAATCCTAGAGACGTAGGGTATGGAGGGGTCATGAGGGATGAGGAGGGAAACATATTGGTATTTTTCCATAGTTATCTAGGGAAGGAAACCAACAACATGGCTAAGCTCATGGTGATGGAATTGTGCTTGGAAATATTGCTCAAGCACAACATCCATAATGTCATCATTGAGGCTAACTCAGAGAGTCATTAATTGGGTCAAGCGGATAAGTGTGGGAGCAGCACTAGAGAAAATCTTAGGTCACTAGCGACTACTGCAAGTCTACCAAAGAATTCAAGCAAACCTAAGAATTCTAAGAACTCTCAGGTTCATGCATGTTTGCAGGGACACAAATAAATTGGTGGAATGGCTTGCTAATGAGGGGGTTAGAAGCAAGCTCATTGACACATATTGCATGTGGGAGGAGGTAACCAATGATAGATTGAGAGACGAATGCTCATCTCGGGTCCTCACAGACAGACAACACTATTAGAACAGACAGAGAGACATCCTCTCTATGTAAATGAGGAATAAAATCGCTTTAGAAAGTTTCTCAGTGGATGGGCACTTTAATATCGCACAAAAACTTAACAATGTCCACATTAGCCTGGGCCTACTGGAAACTTGGATAGAGGAAATCATCGGGCTAGAAGCTATCTTCTCAAAGGGAAAAGATTTGAGGAAATGGGCTACCATGAAAACCAATTAATGGGGCTAACGCATTTCTTGGTGTTTTCCGTGTGAGACGCGACCCTTTAGGGCACGTTTTCCTCATGCAATGCTTTGGTGACCGAGGAAGTAGAAAACTGGAGTCAAATACTACTCAGGATAAACCACCTGCATTAGGTGCTATTTGACTAGAAAGTAGTTTTCCCAGATGGCATGCGATGCCACTCAACTTGCGATGCGTGGTGGGGGAATAAGAATGAATACTGCCCTCATCGCGTGGTATTTATAGGGCTTATGTGCTACGCGATATTTCTTGTGGCCATTGGATTAGGAGGGGGTCGATCAACGGCCACATATGGTCGTGCAGGTTTGTGGGGTCACAGGGTCAAAACTGCTTATGGCTCACCATATTTATTGGGAACCCTCAAACCCAAAGATGGTTTTCATGAAAAGCTAGTGATGCCACTCGGAGGGCAGCACATGGCATGGGATGGGGAAGGAATACCACCCTCATGGCATGATATGCATTGGCCTTTAAGTTGTTCGATATGGATACTAGCCGTAGGATCAGAAGGGGTTCAATCAACGATCATATTTGGCCGAGCAGTTTAGGGGGTATTTTCCGAGCTACTTCTCTGCGAGATTTGTTTTTTAAACCATTAGATTAACAGGTGCAAGATCAGTGGAGGCTAACTTGTGAGAGGACTTTGTGATCCTCGTGCACATTTTTATTTCCAAGATTTTTCGGGCACTTGGTTTATTTTTCCCTCTTCCTTTGTGGGGGTTGTGCCTATGTGCGCTTGTTGTAACCATTGTATTTTATTTTTTTCTCTAATTCAATAGAAGGACCGTCTCTTGCTTAAGAAAAAAAAAACACAATACATGAGTGTATTGCATTTTAATTTATTATTATTTTTAAAAACTACTCAATCTATGTAGTGGGACCATCACATATTGTTGTGAGTTTTTTATTTTATTTTATTTTTTAATGGTTAGGGTTTCTATGATAAAACTTGTAGCTTAATTGAACATCAAACCATTCATGATCAAATGTGGGAAATATAAACACCCCTACGGGCACTACAATGAATAAGAAAAGGAGCATCAATTGCCATGCCATCGGTCGAACTTTCTTGATTTATTGATTCTAGGGATCAAATCCTTAATTTTTTTCACAACCGATGTAATGTTTGTATGTACATCTGTCATAATATCATACCAGGACGAGTTCATTTTTATTTTTCATTTGAACAATTATTAATTGAATAGACCTATGAGAATTTATAACTTGTGTGAGAATTGTCATTAATTCTCGCTGCACCCTGCACCAAATTTGGAAATATATTTATCGATCTTTTCTATTAGGTGTTATTAATTACTGAGTTCAGTTTAATAAATTAGTAAATGAAAAATTATAGTTTTTATAAAGGTGAGTTAAATCGTTATAAATCAATAATTTTTTTTTTCTTAATTACTTTTTTCTGTCTCTCCCTCAAGTTTTGTATAGTCATCATTGATTTTTCCTTGGTATGATTATATTCGTAAAACACATATTTCAAAATATCCACCCTACTTCATTCTCCAACATATATTTGAATTATTTCTTGTCAACCTATTTAGACTAGATTACATGAGACTAATGTATGGATTTATCAGTTCTAGTCATTCAAGAGGAGGATTTTATGTCTTTGTTATTGGAGGAATATGTAGAAGGGTTACCCATGGAAAATTAAATGTAGGAAATTCCATAGTAGATGTCAATATTAAATATTAGGCATACTTGTTCTAATGTACACTTTGAAGGACCAATTTCTTGGTAACAATGTGCATGTATATTATCATTATTTATTATGCCATAAATTAAAAAGCAATGCGCAAAAGGCACATGCTCATGAAAATAATTGACAAACAAAATTATATGTAATGAATCAATTCCTAAATAGATACAAAATTAAAGATGGATAACATGGCCATAAAAGCACAATGAGAAGCAAATTTAGATGAAGTGGAGAGAAATCATATTTAAGACTATTCACCAACTAATTTCAAATGTTAGGCATTCCACTTAAAATTAGGTTTTTATTTCACATTCATTCTTTGCATAGTACGCCACCCCTTAGCTTACACTATGATTCCACAATGATGGGTCCATAGGAAATATCTATCACTAACATAGAATTAGCTCACAAGCTGCTTCTATACATATAGACACATTGTAATCATAGCTACAAAAATTTTATTCAACTAATAGAAATCCAAACTCCTAACTCCCTTTCCCCTTTAGCTTGTACAACCCAAGGAAATGAATCCCTTCTATGTAATGGGGTCCCTTATTCTATTCCTTTTCCATCTAGCGTTATGTACTAGTAATAAAGAAATCTCAATGCTAGAAGCTTCGAAGAATCTCATCTATGGATAGTTTCATTGGAAAGGTCAATGCATTCATGCAATCGGCATCTTCCATATGTTGGAATAATAATAATGTTTGACACAAAATCACTAAAAATGATTCAATTTTGTAGAACTCCACTTCTCTTCAAGAAGTAAGGTCACCAAAAATGAATGAGAATAATGAATGAATGAACCACCAGCACCAAAAAACGTAAGGCTAAATATGAATCCTTTGGAAGCACTACATGGCCTCTCTAAGAAGCTCACATAATCAAAATTTTACTTAATATCAAAGATGTGTGTAATAAAATATAATAAAGTGGTGTAGACTCTTTAGCTACCCAGTTATAACCATTTTCCTTGTTTATCTATATCCTTTCATGTATTTTATTAATAAGAGTTGAAACTATTATATTGATTAACACTTTGTCCTCTCATTGAGTACAAAAACAAATTATTAAATTAGGCATTAAAACCTGGGGCATTACATTGCTAGTCCCCTCATTTCTATACCATCCTTAGTGCTCAACACCATACAAGTGTGCATATATACAAGCTTATGATTAAAAATACAAAAATAAATGTGGTATGTTTCTCATAAAGCATCTTTAACATCCCATGTTCCCTCTTTAGGGTTTTGGCACATCTACTAGATCTGTAACCACCCCATGTATTTGTTCCAAAGAATCATGACCTGCTTTTCCATTATATGCACTGGTTGTACCAAAATATCTCCTTCTAGGTCCAATTAATAAAATTCTAGTTGATGACATGGTTAGGACCATAGAAATAATTTTCAATAAAGAAACATGAAGCACATTATGCACTTTCAAGGAAGCAGATAATGAAAGCATGCATGACTCTAGTCATTGGAATTTATGTTATAAAAATCACTTTCACTGTAAAATCCAAAACCATATCCATTTGTTTCATTGTATGTGTTTTAGATAGCCATAAAATGCCAAGAGAGAGGGCCAATGCCATCATTAAGGGTGTCATCTGCAGTGTGAAAAGTCATCGTGGGTTGTGAGTGGTAAAATACAACACCGTGATTGAACCAAATATCTTCTCTTTTCATTGACTAATACATATGTCGAAGAAAAATCCCGTGGTATACCATAATAATGTGGTTAAGTGATCTGATAATCACCCTATGATTGACACCAATTTAAGGTTTATTAAACAAAAGGTATTACAGACTCATGTGCTGGTGTGTGTTCTATGTTATTTAAGCAACGGATCGATTAGATTTCCAATACACAGACATTTAAATGGAAAGACAATAGAGAAATATAGTAAGCAACCACAAAGACAAAAGCAATTTTAATAAGGAGTTCACCTTATTCTCTAGGGCTACGTCTCCGGTCCAGCTTTCAGTAGTGGCCATGTTTTATTGGGTCTTTAAGCAAAAAATTACAATGTAGGGACTCAATGGTAGTTCTCCTGAAGCAGGTTTGCTTGGCAGGGTGATTCCTGGATTTCCCAGGCCACTGGAGTGCACAGACTCTTCTCCCTCCTACCAGCTCTGTGACCTTCAAGTCTACAATGGACAGAGCCAAATATGATGCTCAGTCCAAACAGATTCCTTTATGGGATGGCTTGAATCTTCAAGCTCTGGTGCTCGATGTTGCCATTGGTCAGCTCTGCCCTCTGTCTCTTCTGCTTTGTTTGTTGTTCTCTGTTTTCAGTCCTCTCCAGGTTCACTATTCCACCTTTGTCGTCTCTTGACTCTCTCTTCGTGTCTACTTCCAGTTGATTTGACTATCTCTATTCATGGCTTTTAGCCATTCGTCCCCATGCCCGTTCGGTTCCTGTTACACCTCTGTTGATTCACCTTTTGCAACTGCTGGTGGGCTCCAGTATTGTAGCAATAATGCTGCAACTCCTGGGACTCCCTTCTTTAATTTTATCAACCCAGTAGTTCGTAACAAATTTGGAAGCGACAGTGTTGTATGCACAAGTACTAGTTCTTGCCAGCTGTCACTTGGTCAGCTGGCACAAGTCCGCTAGGAGCTTAAGCCAACTTCTATGAGCTCTTAGAAGAAGCTTTTTAATTGATGGATGAAAGCTAACTCGAAGGAAGCTAATCTATTTGCGAAAAGAGATTGAAAAACTGAAGGAAAGCGCAAACCCTAGCAAACCCTAATTCTACCAGCTAGTCCTACTGATGCAAAGAAGAGAATGAAAACTACTGAAAGAGATGCCATTACTTCTATGAAGGTAAAATACATGTGTCTAGAATACCTCTATCTGAATAAAACATCTTTTTATATTTTTGATTAAGTCGTCAGTTTCATCATGCATATGCTTTCACTGTTGTTTGACTGTGCAGGGGTGGATCAAGGAGGAGAAATGCTTGGAAGAGGTCGGGAAGGTTTAGGGAGGGTCTAAGGAGTCCCTAACACCCTTCGAGAGAGTTTCACAAAGTTTGGCTATCAAGAAATCTCATTTGTGAGCTTCTATAGGAAGTCTGGAGGGGTTCCTCAGGAATTTCTACAGGATGTTCAAAAATTTCTACAGGATGTTTAAAAATGAGATTTTGGAGGATGGGTAAGTGAGGGAAGATGCATTAATGGATATGGAGGTAAGATAGGGGTTTGAAGTGGCCCGAGGACTGGTGGATGGAGTGGTGAGAAGGTGTAGAAGGCGGAATTGGCTCAAAGAAGGCTGAAACAATGATTATACAAAAAGGTAGGGTTACGTGGGCAAGAGGACAGATGTGAGATGAGGAACATAGCTAGGAGATGGGATAGATGGCTTTGATAAAGCTTAGGTGGATGAAAGAGTGGTAGAGATGCTCTACACTATGTACATTCAACTGAATCAACAAAGTCTTGCAAGTAATCAAAGTCCTAGATAATCTAATCTAACTAACAAAAAAGTGAATGGACAACAGCTTTATTTGAAAGAGAACCATATATATCAAATATGCAATGAAACATTTCAGATATCTGAACACATAACCAACTTCTACAAATGAAAACAGTACACTAAGGATTGCATGGTAAAGCAAACTAGTGTTTTTGTTTGGGACAACACGGTTACTTCAATTCCAGCCCCTGATCCAATAAGGAAGAGGTGAAACCAAAAGTGTTGTTGACCCTTTTCTGGAGATTTTTTCCCTGTTATTATCCTACCAATCTATTCTAAACATCTGAAGCAATTCTATTCATAAATAGTGACCTAGTTAATCAACACAACTTAATCTGCCTAACAGAAATACGTTTGCAAATGCATAAAAGGAAAACAACGATGCATAAAGGAAAGATAACAATACATAAAGGAAGCCCTAGGCTCTCAGGTTGGGCCCAACCTTGAGAGCTACGAATCCTATAGAAAAATCAGAGTTTATATAAAATAGGACTGCTTGTCATTATCAAAAAATAGTCATCAGTCAAGAGTTATGCCAAAATGGCTACAAGAGAACAAGCTAAAGCTGACAGCACTGTAGTGTAAAAATATGCAATGGTTTCAAAAGTCCCTTATGAAGGCTGAGGTCTTATAATTTATACACCATGAGGGCCCTAGTTGGCCTCCTAAATCTATGGGACTTGGCTGTCCAAACTGTTAGTAGACAGTCCCTTTTCCAAAATCTGCTTCGGTGCCTTCAAGATCCGTTTTTGGTGGCCTTTGAGCTCGGAGTTGGGGGTGAAGATCCCGAGGAAAGGATATTTAATGTCATAGACAACCCCCCTATGAATCCTCACCTCAAGCTTGGCTATCATCTAGCCCATGATTGCTCGGTTTTGCTCCAACATGTGTCAAAAAACCTGAAATAAGCATGTGTTAGCCACCTAGGACAAGTGACCACCCTTATTCATACAAATGACATAAACATACTAAAAAATAATGAATAAGCTATGAAAAATGGAAGATTGAATAAGGACTGAACAAGGATAATTAGGCAAAATGAGCCCAATAAGTTACCCAATTTAGGGCTCATCATCACCCCCCTGCTAAATAGGTTGCTCATCCTCTGAGCAATTAGTCCAGCTCCTCGTCCTTAATTTCTTTGATTGCCTCCCTCACATCCCAGGCTTCTGAAGGAGTATGCTCTTCACTGTCATGGAATCCAGCCTTCCTTTCCACCTCTTCCCACTGCTTATGCTCTTCTTCTTCTGTGCCTCCTTCCAACAATCCCAAAAGCAAAGGTAGACTTAACTTGAGGCCTATCCAGCTGGCCTGGAGGTTTTGCATAGACTTTTTGTAGAGAGGCACTCGTGCCAAGGCCTCCCTCATTCTAGTTGTAGTGTGGTATTCCATGATTTTGAGGCTGTGGGACAATGTGTTCCACCTACGGGTGCAAGCATGAACACAATTGTCCCCCAATAATCGCTCCATATCCTCAAAGTCTGCTATGCCCTGAGCCTACCAATCCATGTACTCTAATAGAGCCTGAGAGTTGGTTGCTAGGTGCTGGTGGGCGGATATCAATGTTGTGGGGTCCCCTGGCTCTGCTCTAATCAGCAGTGGTTCCTATAGTTCTTGTTCCATGAAATTTCTGACCTCTGCCGCTCTCTTTTCTTCGTAGTTTAACCATGAGGTCAGTTCCATCAGCTACATGTCCCCTACTGCTATGTTGGGGTCCCACGAGGCTATGTTTGGAAGGGCCAAATTATGAAGGTAGAACTCTGATAGCTTAGCCTTGTTTTTCGATGAACTGCTGTTACATAAATCCATGAACTGTCGGGGGTTTTGGATTTGGGAGATACCCCTCTGTGCCAACATGTTGATTTGGAATTGCAACCAGTGATCCTTGAGATATAGGCCATAGGATTTGGTTGGCTGCCTACGTTGCAGAGCTTCCATTGCCCAACTAGCCATGCAGGCCAGTTGTGCCTTCTTTTCTTGCATCTGTTGTTTTAGAGATTGTATCTCTAGGCCTACTTGTAATTCCGTTTCCTGTAGTTGCCGGTTTAGTTCCTCAAGATCAGCTTGCATTCCTCCTTTTCCCTGAGGCTCTTCTGTGGTGTCCTTGGCTGTTGTGTCCTCTTCTTTCCTATGTCGTTGTAGTTGTAGCTGTTATCTAAGCATCTCATTCTCTTCTCGTAGCTTGGCCTGTTTGGAGCTTTCCACATGCCGTACTCTTGCCAACTCTCTTTGGGTCTCCTTGAGCCTTTCCTCTACAGGGCCTATGTCTGCCACCCCCTTGGATTTAGCGATCTTCATCCAAGTGTGGGTCTGTACTCTTTCTTCCTCTAGTGCTAGGAAAAGTGGCACTATGAATTTTTGAGGAATGATTTTCCCGGCCTCTAAGAAGTTATAATAAGAGTCGAGGCTGGATTGGGGGCTTGGTTCCACAATGGTATCGACCTTCTCCTCCTCCTGTGATGACTTGGCTGCTCTTTCCTCCATTTGTTCAGTCTCTTTCAGCCTAGCCAAAGTTTCCTGTAGAGGAGCCTTAACATCCTGTAGAGAGGCCTCCAAGTTCAATTTCTCCATCCTTTCCTTCCATGTGGATGTCTTCGGGCTTCCCTGCTCATAAGTGATATATGCCTTGGAGGGGGACCTCTCCTTTGGTGTGGTAGGGGTATCCACAATTATGATTGGCTCTTTTGATGGAGACTGGGGTATGCCAGTCTTAATCCTCACACTCCTCCTTGCTTTAAAATACAGGGGAGTCTCCCTCTTTCGCTTTTCCTTCTGGTTAGGATATGTGCTTAGGGTGGATAGCACAGCTGCTGCCTCCATAGCTAGGATCTCGGCCAATTTCTCCTTCTACTATCCTTTCTTCAGACTTCTTATAGAAAGTCTTGTAGTGGTCGTTTTTTGGCTTCCTGTAGAAGCAGTTTTTGGACTTCCTGTAGAAATGGCCTTCTGGCTTCCTGTAGAACCAGTTGGCACTGTTTTAGCCTCCTTGGCTGAGGGTACTTTTTCCTTTAGCTTGGCTGAGGCTACCTTAGGGGTGCCTTCACTGGCTTGGACTTTCTCAGTCCTTTCTACCCTGCTCTGCAGCCCTTTCTCCCTGGGTGTTTGTGTTATTTTACTACCCGTTGTTTTGGCCTCAGCAACTTGGCCTTTTTCTTGCGTTTCTTTCTGTTCTTTCTTTGGTGGTTTGCTCGGAGATTCTTGACCTTTAGCTTTCTTCTCTGCCTCAGTGTGCTCCTTCTCCTCGCTGCTGGAGGAAGTGAGCTCCTCGGCCAAAATTCGGATGTCATCATCCTTAGACATATTTCGAAAAATTTCCCAGGAGAGAGGGAAAGTGTAAGTATGGAGTGCATCTTCCATGAGGAGCTTGATAAGCCCATGATGGGCTAGCTGGTCTGGTGTCCCTTCCCTCAGCTTTTTGGCACACTCAATCAAGGATTGCAGGAGGAAGTAGGGAATGCTCAATCTTTGTTCTAAGGGCATATCCATTTGGTGCCCGAGTTCAGTTAGAAAACGGAAATGATAACCATATACGATGTTGAATCGCCCCTCACAGGTAATATACTTAATAATTTGGAGGTTGACTTCGCTCCAAAACGACTGTAGGTTGGTTCTTCAGACCCCATTCTTGTCCTCTAAAAATTGTTCCTCTGGCAAGAAGAACTCGTTTTTAGCCTTTTGACCCAATTTCCTCTCCTCCTTATCCGAGGGTACCCGCAATGGTAGATCAGTGACTCTACTAATGAGCTGTGGGGTGAGTCTGAGGGTCAATCCTCTGAAGTTGATAGTGGCTAGTGTCTTCGATTTTGGCTTCAGGGACCTTAGGAATTCTTCTGTGATTTCATCATTGTGACCTTGAAGTTTTTCACAGAATGTCATCCAGTGTGCACGGGAAAATAAGTCCACCACCTCAGGGGTTTCTCTTAGTTTCTTGGAGTCCGAGTGTTCCTTTCTGATAAACCCTCCCGGCAGGGTGAAAAAGACTATGTTTTTGCTTGTGCTTTGAGCAGAAAGGGAATTCTAGTTGTGTTTCCTTCTCAAAGCATTAAAAACGGTATCTGCAGGCCTCTTCGTATCAATTCCTCTGTTTTGAAACTTGACTGCTCGTGTACAGAAGGACAACTCGGGATTTCTCTAAACAGAGTGTAGAGCTATGTTTTCAACATACACACAATCATATAAAGTTCATAGTTTTTTGACCGGTTAGCCTTGACAGTGTCACACTTCTCTACAGGAGGAATTTAACTCAGGAATCATGGAGAAAATCTTGGACGCAAACCACGAAGACAATTTCATGCAACGATAAGCAAACTGCATTTGGATTCACAGACAGACTTGCGTTTAAATTTTTTCTTTACCCCCAGCACATCGAATTCACCACCTTTTGAACTAGTTTGCATGGGAATGGTATGTTCGGGCCTACCTCTCTAAGAATTGCCACCCTCAACATGAACAGTCCCAGTTCCTTCGTAATGCCAGGCTTCCTGTAGTGCACCTTCCTGTAGAAATCTTTCCCGGCTCCTGGAGGATGTTACGGTGGTTTTGGACGAGTCTGAGTTGCGGAAGGACGTTGGAAAAGATTGAGAAGCTCAGGCTAACAACTTGCAGAGGAGGAGGACGTGTACTCGGCTGCAAAACAGTTGCAAGTGCGAATGACAATAGTTTACCATGAGTTATTCGACCGGCCAATTTTGAATTGCTGCAGAATTCATAGTGCGGGGGTGAGCTGTCCCGATCAATCCGTTAGCTGACATCACATCCATCATATCTCGGCGTGTCTCTGACCACTAAATCCTTCCCTCTGCATTCACCGCCGCCATTTCTGTGATACTGCTAATTCTCCCCGACTGGACACTTCCCACATGTCAACTGCCTGTCTTTTCGGCATAGCCAAGCTTATTCGGATCCTATGAGGCCGTCTGACTGGCTGCGGGTGGCCAGTTGAATGGCCACCAAACTTGTTCAATCTACCCATTCTCATAGTCATGCAAATTTTAGAGTATAGTTCATGCAGTTCGACGAATAAGGTTAGGCACTTACCTGTGCGGCCATGGACGATTTTTTAGGCGTCGGGACGAGGAATGCTGGATTTGCTTGCTGCTGCTTCGTGCACGAGTGCTGGAGCTCCTCTTATATTAGCTGATGCTATATACAATACCTTGAGACCCAACTTTCTAGTGGTGAATGCTGAATGCACCGGCTTTGTTTGATGTGAGCTGCTGGTGTCAACATGGTATGTGCCCCAGCCGGATCAGCTGCTACTGGATTCCTGTAGGACATCCTGTAGCCATTTCTCCTCCTGGGGTGCATGGTGAAACAACAAAGTTATGTTCATGGATGAAGGGTCCTGAGGGTGCCTTGATAGGTAAAGTGTGCGAGCCTCTTCATGCTTTATTTTTCACTTGAAGAAAACAAATTTTGATCTGAGAAAACAGGATTCTGGTATGACTGTGTAGGTATATTCAACCAGATGGTGGAAATGGTGGTGGAAGGAGATGAAACAAGCGAAGGATGGAAGAAAAGAGTCGTTGCATGCCTCCTCAATAGACTACAAGCTTCAAATCCCTCTCCATAATCGATTCTGGACTGCCCAAAGGCTCTACAGGATGTTTCCTGTAGAAATATAGAACTTCCTGTAGAAAGTCTTGTAGCTTTATGTAGAAGGTTGAACCACGACTAGATTGTGTCTGAACCCTGAGAAAAATGAGTGTTCATGGAGGGAGTGTATGTGAGGATGCCTGGTAACTTGGTAGGGACCCCTGCCCTTATGTTGGGAGGCCTCCTTTCTGCGTTGTGTTCCTGCAACCTGCAATAATTTCCAGGGATTAAACTTGTTTTTTTCTCTATTTCTTCCTTCTTTTTTCTTTTTCTTTTTCTCTTTTTTCTCCTTTTTTTTTTAAGAGACAGTAGGGGCACCTCAGAGAGGTTTTCGCCCAAGGGTATTTTTATTCAAATTCTTTTTGGTAGAGAGATAGCAGGGGCACCTCAATGAGGTTTTCACCCCTACCATCTGCCTTGGGTGCCTCAGAGAGGTTTTCACCCA
>APFE030113904.1:16682-84952 GCA_000404065.3 Pinus taeda | reverse complement strand
CCCAATGTTAGGCAATGGAACATCTTGCTGCAAAATAATATCATGTACTATTCCCTTTTTGGGTGGCAGACCTTTAGGTTCTTGGAACAAGACATCATATTCTGAAACAATCTTTTCTATATCAGCTTGCTGATTAGCATTACAGCCTTCAAATACATTGGTTTTATCAAGTTTATTTTCCTTTACAACCATCAGTAGGAACTATTTGCATGAATTTATCATTCTTTTCATCTGTCCTAAGTTTATGAGAGTATAATTATTCTTGAGCTTGTGAGCTCTTACAAAGTATTTGATTCCACGTTTAACAAGTAGATACTTGTTCTCAGCTCTATAGAAAATAACCTTTCTATCATACAAGTAAGGACTTCCTAAATGAGTTCCACATATATCCAAAGTAATTACATCTAACTCAACATCATCTACAAATGCTGACCCAAAAGAAAACTTGAGTTTGCACTATCTAGTCACTTGTAGTTGTGCTTTATCATTCAACCATCCTAATGGTTATGGTTTCTTATGAGGTGTAGTTGCTAATCCCAATTTCCTTACAATTGCTTCATAAATTAGGTTTACTTGTGAGCCACTAGCAAACAAAGTATCAATCTTTTGATTTTTGGAAACAACTCGAATATGGAAAAGCTCATGTCTTTTTCTCTAATGTTCTTCATTAATAAGAGATTGAGCAGAATTACTAGTAGATGCTTTAGAATTCTTACCTTTTATACCTTTGGCTGCAATGTTTGTTTCATCTCTCGAGTTTAACCCCAAATCTTTCTGAATAGCT
Organism: Pinus taeda; assembly: GCA_000404065.3. Classification (NCBI taxonomy): domain Eukaryota; kingdom Viridiplantae; phylum Streptophyta; class Pinopsida; order Pinales; family Pinaceae; genus Pinus; species Pinus taeda. The sequence continues at coordinate 84,168 of APFE030113904.1, read as the reverse complement.
GCAGCAGTCTTCTTCTTCTTGCCCTCGGACTTCTTAGGTCTCAGCTCTGGATGTAGAATCCAACAATGCTCATCATCATGCCCCTCCTTTTTACAGTGAGTGCACAAAGCTTTTCCTTTTTGTGCAGTGTTAGCCTTCCTTGCTTTCCACTTTTGCTTTCTTTTCTCCTTGCTCTTGCTTACAGTGGGTTGGGATGGTCCCCCAACTTCTGGATTTCCATTCTTTCCTCTAGCTTGTAGATGTGTAGCTTGTACAGATACCTCATCTATACTAGTGGGATTAAACATGAGGATGGTATGCCTCATGTAGCTGTGTAGACCACCAATGTACTTCAAAAGAGTTTTTGGTGAGTCTAATGAGATACCCAACATCAATGCTCTCTTTCTAAACTCGTGAGTATACCCTTGCACACTTCGCCCTTTCAACTGCCAAAGAGTTTGCCAACTCATCATGGCTTGTTGCATGTAGGCCAATGGATAGAACTGCTTTTTCATTGCAGCAACAAATTCACTCCAGACAGAGATGGTCTTACCATGCTTCTTCACATCAGCTTGGGTTCTGCCTTTCCACCAAACCAAGGCAGTGCCTCCTAGGCATAGGCTTGCCAACTGAATCTTACTCTTGTCCAAGTCAATGTTTTTTACCCTGCAATATACATCAATTTTTCTAATCCAATTGTCCAACTTTTCAGCATTTAGCTCTCCATCATATATAGGAAAATCAAATTTAACATCTAACTTAAACAAATCTGCTTTCTTATTATGCACATGGCTATTAGGAGGTGTGAGAAAGCTTTCCTCTTTCCCTTTTCCTTTTGAGTGGTCATGGGAATGAGACTTATATTTTTCTTTATCTTGTTTAGAACCTAATGACTCTTCATCCTTATGCTTTCTAAATTCCCTATACATTTCTTCTACCATAGACTTTATAGTTAGGAAACTTTCTATGTATTGAGGGTCTAGCCCCATAGAACCTTCCTCTGACATTGTCTTCTGAGGATAGACTCTCCCAATTTCAGGATTAGTTTCCACCGACTCTCTTTCTCCTAATTTAAGCTTTGATCTAGTGAGCATTCACAGCTAAACCAACATAATCTTGTCTAACCTTAAAACCTACTGCTTTGATACCACTTGATCTGATAATCACCCTATGAGTGACACCAATTTAAGGTTTATTAAGCAAAAGGTATTACAGACTCATGTGCCGGTGTGTGTTCTGTGTTATTTAAGCAACGGATCGATCAGATTGCCAATACACAGACATTTAAATGGAAAGACAACGGAGAAATACAATAAGCAACCACAAAGACACAAGCAATTTTAATAAGGAGTTCACCATATTCTCCAAGGCTACGTCTCAGGTCTAGCTTTCAGTTGTGGCCTTGTTTTATTGGGTCTTTAAGCAGATAATTACAATGCAAGGACTTGATGGGAGTTCTCCTAAAGTAGGTTTGCTTGGTAAGGTGATTCCTCAATTTCCCAGGCCACTGGAGTGCACAGACTCTTCTCCCTCCTATCAGCTCTGTGACCTTTAGGTCTACAATGGACAGAGCCAAACATGATGCTCAGTCCGGATAGATTCCTCTATGGGATGACTTGAATCTTCAAGCTCTGGTGCTCGATGCTGCCACTAGTCAACTCGGTCCTCTGTCTCTTTTGCTCTCTTTGTTGTTCTCTGTCTTCAATACTCTTCGGGTTCACTATTCCACCTTTTTCATCCCTCGACTCTCTCTCTGTGTCTACTTCCACTTGATTTGACTGCCTCTGTTCATGGCTTTTAGCCATTCGTCCCCATGCCCATTCGGTTCCTCTTCCGCCTCTGTCGATTCACATTCTGCAGCTGCACTTGGAGTTCCTTGTTTGGTGTCATCATGAATGCTCAGGGAGTGGCCACATGTCCCCATCTGAACAACACTAGCCTGCTCACCAGTTCGTTTCTTTAGTTAGGTTGGGGATGTGTTCTTCCTCCACCGTGGTGGTCAAATGGACCTCAAATCTTTACAAACATGGCTTAATCCTTCGTCAATTCTACTTACTGCATCAGGCACAATCTTAGCCATCCGATCTGCGTCCCCCAGATCCAACATCATACACACGTCCTGTGCGGTTGAACTACTCGACCGATAACGAGCCATCAACGATGATTTTCTCTCACCTCCGCTACCATGCATCAATAGTTAAGTGGGATCGCTCCACTTTCTCCAAAACCATTTACCGTTTGAGGGCGCCTTGACCAATATCATCAGTTTCCAGGGCAAATGTCTCGCCTTGTATGATTAGCACTTTTTTCCTCTCCCGCCCGTGGTTTAGCCCTATTCGCGTAGTGCATCACAAATCACCTCCTTTTCCCAATCTGGGGCTCCTAGGAGCTGCTTTGACCTCCTGCGCAATCTCCATGGTCTTCAGTTAGCGTGATTTGACGGAGGTGCTCGTCGTTCCACACTGGCTACCATTTCCACTGGTTTAGGGTGTTTTTGATTGTTGTTTTTGGAATTTTTAGAGATTCATCTCGACCTGATACAATCATGGTTCTTTTCCAGTATTTGATGGATCCAATTCGGATCATTAAGGACCTAGGCACATCTCCCACATGTGCATTGTTGTCAACTCCTTGATAGGAAGACTCCACTCCCTTTCTATAAATGATGAGAACCTAATCAATGTCTCTAGTTCATGGGTTAAACGAGACGACAACAGAGGAGGTAGAGCTTCGATAATTGAACAAACAAGACACCTATATGATGCCTAATAGATTACGATTTGTGGATTTGTATAAACTTTGATCTGATCACAAAAATCGATTATGATGATGTCATTGAAATCATTGGTCTACATAAAGTGCTCATTCAAATTACTATCATAGTCGATGGAGTGGGCAAAACATTCTTATCGTATTAGAACTTGATGATTCATGCATTTCCCAAACATGAGCGACAAACACATGTTGGATGAGTGGAAGATGATCATGTTGTGTGGAAGGACCATGTGCATTATGGAGATGCTTAAGTTTTCCATCATATTGCCACCTCTTCCTTGCATTTCTACCGATGTAGGCAACAAAAAGAAGAAAAGTTGCAACAATCCCATCCATCTAGTAAACCCAATACATCATTTTTTGATTATGATTTCAAGAAACCCAAACCTTCCTGGTTTCGTGATTTTTGTCACAATTTTGATGCCTAAATTCAAGCGATACTTATAAGCCCAATTCTTGATTTCTACCAAATTAATATTAGTGACTAACACCTTGACAGAAAAATAGTTGCAATGTGTGTAGTGTATTACGTAATATCATAATGAGTTTGCCTCTTTCTCTTTTTATTGAACATTAACAATTGAATGCACATTATTGAGATTGAGAGAATTTACAACTTGTAATAATGCATCAAAGGTTATTGTCTCATTTATAGGTCGTATGTAGAATATTACAAGAATAGTTGGACCAGAATCCATTGCTTAAAACTCTTTCATAGAATTTGGAACCAATTAATGTATTTCCATTTGGCATTGAACTATTTCCATGCCAAAACGCTAACACATATGTAATTGAAAATACATATGAATATGGAAGCTTTAAATTAAGAGTAAATCGTTAAATAATAAAACACCCACAACTAGAGTCAGAGCCAATAAAATCACCACCATCATTCTATTTTTCTAGAAACTTCTATAAAGTTGAGAATGATGGTGAGTCTTGTAATTAAAATCCCCATTGTTGTACATATTTTAGATATCCTTAGAAAATCTAGAGTGATTTTGGTCATTAAAATCAACATCATTATAAGTTTATCTAGAAAAAATGCAGCTAAAACTAGTCTTGTCATTAAAACCACCATCCTTATAAGTCTTTTGGATACCTTTAAAAAGCCACAACCATAGTTAGACTTGTCATTGAAATCACCATCATTGTACATCTCTTAGATATAGTTAGAAAAGCAAAGGCTAGACCTAGAGCTAACCTATTCATTAAAATTATCATCATTCTAAGTCTATATAAAAAACCTAGAGCTCTCCTTTCCTTTAAAATCGACGTCATTCTAAGTCTATATAAAAATTCCATAGCTAAATCCAAATCTCAACTTGTCTTTAAAATCACCATCATTGGAAACCATTATAAAAAAATCCAAAGCAATATCCATATCTCATCTTGTGTTTAAAATCACCATCATTTCAAATCTTGTGGACGCCCCTTAAAAATCCACAACCATACCGATTGTTGTTAGTAACATCATATTTATAAGTCTTTCAGAAACTCTGATAAAATATATACATAAGACATCCCTATCGTTTAAATCATTATCATTCCAAGTCTTTTAGGTACCCTTAAAATATCCAGAGCGAGAACCAGTGTTGTCATTAAAATCGCCATCATTAAACTCCTTTTACATAGCCTTAAAAATGTGAGAGCAAGAATGAGAGCTAGATCCACAACCATTTATGTCATAAAAATAACCTTCATCATAAATTCCAAATCCATATCGAGTGCTACCATTACACGTCTTTTACATAGCCTTAGAAGAGTGAGAGCAATAACAAGTGATAATAATGAAGCCACCATCTGCAGTGTGAAGAGTTATCCTATGTTGTGAGTGGTAGTGGTGGAAGACGACACCACCATTGAAACATATATATTCTTTTTTAGTTGACCAATCCATCTGTGGAAGAAACATCTCATGGAAGACCACAATAACGTGATTAAGGGTTGAGGCGCATCTGCCACATGTGCATCATTATTAGCTGCTAGATAGGAAGACTCCACTCCCTCTAATAAGTTGGATAAGTAACTTCGTTCTCTAGTAGGAGGCAAATAGAGGAGGAAGAGCTTAGATAGTTGAACGAACTCAACCAACCGATGATGCCTATGCTCGACAAAATATGATCCCTAGTGTTAGTTAGGATTTTGATGATCATGTTGCGTGGCAAGAGATGTGCATGGACGAGATGCTAGTATTGTCCATAAACCTATTTCCACCTCTTCCTTCAGGGTCTGCTACTGCGGGCACTAAAATGAATAATAAAAGGAGAAACAATGCCCACGTCAACACCCCCTCCATCACCCGAAATTTCTTGATTTCTTGATTTTGGTGATCGAAACCTTCACACACTGTTGAAAAATATGGATTTCTGCCGCACTTAATTTTGATTTCTTAATTCTTGTGATAAAAAATTCACACATCACTGCAAAATATTGATTTCTGTCGCACTTAATTTTGGTGAGCAATTCTTCCAATGTTTGTATGTACGTCAAAATATAGGAGGATTTATTTTTTCTGTCTTTCTTTTTAACAATAATAATTTAAAAATTGAATAGAGCTATGAGAATTTATAACCTCTGAGAAATTTTGCTAATTATCACCAAGCCCTACACCAAATTTTGTGATATTTATACATTAAAACACCAAATTCCATATAAAAATTTATTATTTCTATGTATTCGCACACTACCATAATATTTAATACCTTTCATTTCATGATAGTTTTTTTAAAGATACCTTAAAACCATAATCAAAACCTACTACTATTATAAAATTATATTATCTTAATGATCATTTTATAAATGAAATGAAAGGTGGGTGGTTAGAAGATTAGAATTTAAATTTTGTTAATAAGGATGATTGGATTGAATTATGTTTTAAGAAATTTAGATTTGGTAAGTTAAAAAAAATTGTTAGGAATTATTAATTACTCAGTCAAGTTTAATAAATTAATAAATTAAAAATTATAGTTGTTATAAAGGGTGAGTTAAGTTTTTATAAATTAGTAAAAGAAAATTTATTCTTAATTACTTTTTCTATTTTTCCCTCATGTTTTGTATAGTCATCATTGATCAAAATGTTCACTTGCTACGATTAGATTTGTAAAAACATATTTCAAAATATTATACCCTACTTCATTCTCCACCATATATTTGTATTATTTCTCTAGCTTACATGAGGCTGAGGGATGGATTTATTAGTTCTACTCATTCAAGAGGGGGACTTTATGTCCTTGTTATTGGAGGAATATGTGGAAAGGTTTCTCCTAAAGAATTAAATGCAAGAGATTCCATAGTACATGTCAACATTAAATAAGCATACTTGTGCCTATGTACACTTTGAAAGACTAGTTTTCTGGAAAAAGTTACATGTATAATATCATTATTTATTACGCCATAAATTAAGAAACAATGCAAAAGAGGCACATACTCATGAAAATAACCAACAAAATTAATTATGTATAACGAATCAATTCCTAAACAGGTACAACCTTAAAGGATCGATAACATGTCCAGAAGAGCACAATGGAGAAGAAAATTTAGATGAAATGGAAATAAATCATCTTTAAGAATATTAACTAGCTAATTTTAAATTTATAGATTCCACTTAACATTAGGCTTTTGTCGCACATTCATTCTTTGAAGAGTATACCACCCCTTAGCTTAGACTGTGATTCCTCAATGATGGGTGCAGAGGAAAAATCAATCACTAACATAGAGTTAGATCACAAGATGTCTCTATTTGACACAATCACATTGTAATCATAGCTATAAAAATTTTACTCAACCAATGCAATAACAATCCAAACTCACAACTGTCTTTCCACTTTACCATGCACAATCCAAGGAAATGAATCCCTTTTATGAAATGGAGTCCCTTATGCTATTCATTTTCCATCTAGTGTTATAGCACTACTAATCAAGAAGTCTCAATGCTAGAAGCACCAAAGAATCTCATCCATGGATATTTTCATCAGAAAGGGCAATGCATTCATGCACTTAAGCATCTTCCATAAGGTGTAATAATAATAATGTTTGACACAAAATCACTAACAACAATTCAATTTCATAGAAATCCGCTTCTCTTCAAGAATTAAGAACACAAAAAATGAACAATAATAATGAATTAATGAACCTCCAACACCCAAAAAAGTAAGGCTAAGCATGTATTCTTTCAAAATGCTGCATGGCCGCTCTAAGAAGCTCACATAAACAAAATTTTCCTTAATTTCAAAGATGTGTATAGAAAAATATAAATAGGGTGGTATAGACTCTTTAGTTACAGACTTATAACTATTGTCTTTGTTTATCTATAGCCTTTGATGTATTTTATTAATAATAGTTGAAATTATTACATTGATAGGAACTTTAACATCTATTTAGGTACAACAACATTATTAAATTGGGGATTAAAACTTTGGGTATTACAATCCTCATTCCCTTATTTCTAGACCATCCTTAGTGCCCAACACCATACAGGTGTGCATATATACAAACTTACAACTAAAATTACAAAAATAAATGTGGTATGTTTCTCACAAAGCATCTTTAAGATTCCATGTTCCTTCTTTAGGGCTATGGCACATCCACTAGATATTTACCCATCCCGTGTATTTATTCGAAAGCATCATGGCCTTATTGTCCAATATATGTAATGGTTGTATGAAAATGTCTCCTTCTATATCCACTAAAGAAATTTCTAGTCAGTGACATGTTTAAGATCATAGGCATAATTTTTGAATAAAAAAACTAAAACAATTAATGCACTTCCAAGGAAGCAAATAATGTAAGCATGCATGCCACTAGTCATAGGATTTTTTGTTATAAAAATAATTTTTACTATAAAATCCAAAACTAGATCCAGTGTTCTCATGGTATATGTTTTAGATATCCTTAGAAGACCAAGAGAGAGGTCCACTTCTATCATTGATGGCATCATCTTCAATGTGAAAATATATCGTAGGTTATGAGAGGTAGTTGTTAAAGACAATGCCACGATTGAAACGATATATATTCTATTTTCATTGATTGATTCAACTGTTGAAGAAAAGTTCCATGGTATACAGCAACAATGTGGTTAAGGTCCCAGGCACATCTTCCAAATTCGTATTGTTGTCATATCCCAGATAGGAAGACTCCTATCCCTCGTCGTAGATAATGAGCACCTGATCAACATCTCTGGTTTGTGGATCCAACGAGATGAGAAAAAAGGAGGTATAACTATGATAGTTGAATGGATGCAACCTTTAGATGGCACCTGATTGAATACGATCTATGGCGTTTGTAAAAATTTTGATCCGATTACAGAAATTGATTATGATGAAACCATTAAAATAAATGATCTTTATCAAGTGCTCATCAGAATTGTTTTTCGTAGTCAATGGAGTGGGCCTAATAGTCTTGTGGTATTAGAATGTGATCATTCCTGCATTTCCCAAACATGATTGGCAAACACACATTGGATGATGGGTTGTCTATGATCGAAGAGAACACATTGGATGATGGGTTGAAGATGATCACATTTTGGATGAGTGGAATATGATCATCGTGTGTGGTTGGACCATGTGCATTATGGAGATGCTTGATTTCTCCATCATATTTCCTCCTCCGCCTTCTGTTTCATCCACTGCGAGCACTACAAAGACAAAAAGTAGCAACAATCCCATGCCATCTATTAAACCCACGATTCCCTTTCTTGATTATGATTTCAAGAAACACAAACCTTCTTGATTTCATGATTTATGTCACAATTCTGGTTCCTAAATTCAAGCAATATTTATATGCCCATTGCATTGTGTGTAGTGTATGTACATAATATCAGAAGGAGTTGGCTTCTTTATCTTTCTATTGAAAGATAACAATTGGACACGTGAGACTAATATTGAGAAAATTTATAACTTGTAAGAATACATCCCCAACTATTGTCGCAGTTACAGCTCCCATGTAGAATATTGCAGACATAACCAAAAAATAATCTATTTCGGAAAACTCTACGTTAAAATCTAGAAATGATTAATATATTTCCATTTTGCAATGGATTATTTCCATGTTAGAACTCTAACACATCTATAATTGAAAATACATATGCATATAGAAGCTTACATATAAGAATAAATCATTGAATAATAAAACAACCACAACTAGAGTTAGAGCCAGTAAAATCACCACCATCATTCTATGTTTTTTAGAAACTTTTAGAAAGTCAAGAACGATAGTGAGTCATGCTATTGAAATCGCCATCCTTGTACATCTCTTAGATATCCTTAGAAAATCCAAAGCAAGTCTAGTCATTAAAATCAACAAATCAACATCATTATAAATTTATCTAGAAAATCCACAGCCAAACAAATCTTTTCATTAAAATTACCATTCTTCTTAGTATTTTAGATACCTTTAAAAAGGCCACAACCATAGCCAAATTTGTCATTAAAATCACCATCACTCTACATCTCCTAAATATATTTAGAAAAGCCAAGGTAGACCCAGAGGTAGCCTAGTCATTAAAATCATCATCATTTTAAGTCTATACAAAAAATCCAGTGCTCTTTTTCTTTTAAAATCATCGTCGTTCTAAGTCTATATAAAAAAATCCAGAGGAATATTTAGAGCTGGCCTTGTGTTTAAAATCACCATCATTTAAAATAGTGTGGATATCGCTTGAAAAGCCACAACCATACCAATTGTTGTTAGTAACATCATAATTATAAGTTGTTAAGAAACTCTTAGAAAAGCTGGAGCTAAAGACAACCTTGTCATTAAATAAACATCATTGTAAATCTTCTAGGTATCATTAAAAATTCCAGAACCAAAACTAGTGTTGTCATTCAAATAACCATCGTTAGACACCTTTTACATAGCCTAAAAAAAGAGAAATAATGAGAATGAGAGCCATGACCATTTCTTTCATAAAAATCACTTTCATTATAAAATCCAGAACCATATCCAATGTTTCCATTGCACACCTTTTAAGAGTGAGGTCGATAACAAGCGATATCATTGAAGCCACCATCTGCATTGTGGAGAGCCATCATAAGTTGTGAGTGGTAGTGGTGGAAGACGACGCCATCAATGAAACAAATATATTTGAACGATCCATCTGTGGAAGAAAAATACCATGGAAGATCATAAGAACATGATTAAGGGATGAGGCACATCTGCCACATGTGCATTATTATAAGCTTCCAAATAGGAACACTCCAATCCCTTGCCATAAAGCACGAGCACCTGATCAGTTGGATATTCGTGACCCATCGACTACACCTGAAAAATACGATCCTTGGTGTTTATCGGGATTTTGATGATCATGTTGTGTGGTAGGATCATGTGCATGGACGAGACGATGGAGTTTTCCATGATCATATTGTCACCTTCGACTTGCCGTTTTGTTGCTGTAGGAACTGCAATGAATAAGAGAAGCAGCAATAATTGCCATGCCATCGCTTGAACTTTCTTGATTTCTTGATTCTGGTGATGAAAACCATCACACACCATTGCAAAATATTGATTTTTGCCACACGTAATTCGGGTGATCAACACCTTCACAACCGGTGCAATGTTTGTATGTACGTCATAATATCAGGATGAGTTCGCTTTTATCTCTTTCTTTTGAACAATAATAATTGAACAGACCTTTGATAATTTATAATCCGTGAGATTTTTCGTTAATTTTCAACACTGCCCACCACCCTGCACCAAATCTCACTATGTTTATCACCAAATTCCATATAAAATTAATTATTTCTTTAGGTGAATTTCTATTCACACAACAACATAATATTTAATACCTTTTATTTCATGATAGTTTTTTTCTTTGAAAAGTTTGTTAAGACGATATTCAAAATATCACGGCTATTATAAAATATATTATTCTAATAATCATAATCAAGGGTGAAAAAGTTTGTCATTTGTAAATGAAATGAAAGGTGGGTGGTTAAAATATTAGAGTTTAATTATTATTAATAACGATTATTGGACAAAATTATGTTTATAACGTGAAATGCATAGGTAAGTGCAAAATATTTATGAACTAAGAAAAATATAGATAAGTAATACATAGCTAGAATAAGTTTGTCTTGTTATTTTTAGTTGTCATTTGTGATAGACATGGAATGTTTTTTTCTCCTTGATTATTGTTTTCTGTCCCTCTCTCAAGTTTTGTATACTCATCATTAATCCAATTGTTCGCTTGCTCTGAATAAATTCGTAAAACAATATTTCAAAATATTCTATCCTACTTCATTCTCCACCATATATTTGTACTCTTTCTCATCAACCTATTTATCCTAGCTTACATGAGGTTAAGGGATGGATTTATCATTTCTACTCATTCAAGATGAGGATTTTATGTGTTTTTTATTGGAGGAATATGTAGAAGGGTTTGTCATAGAGAATTAAATGTAGGAAATTCCACAGTATATGTCAACATTAAATAAGCATACACATGCCTATTTACACTTCGAAGGATGCATTTGTTGGTAAAAAATTGCATGTATAGTACCATTATTCAATATGCAATAACTAAGAAATGATGCAGAAAAGGCACATGCTCATGAAAATAATTACAAACAAAATTACACGTAATGAATCAATTCCTAAACACATACAACATCAAAGTATAAATAACATGTCCATAAGATCACAATGGAGAAACAAATTTAAATGAAATTGAGAACAATCATCTTTAAGAATATTCACCAAATAATTTAAAATGTTAGACATTCCACCCAACATTAGGCTTTTGTTGCACATTCATTCTATGAATAGTATGCCACCCCTTAACTTAGACTATGATTCCACAATGATGGGTCCATAGGCAAAATGTATCACGAACATAGAGTTAGCTCACAAGTTATCTCTATTCATACAATCACATTGTAATCATAGCTATAAATTATTTACTCAACCAATCCAATAGCAATCCAAACTCCCCACTTTCCTTCCCCTTTAGCTCACACAACCCAAGGTGATGCATCCATGTTATGTAGTGGAGTCCCTTATGGTATTATTTTTCCATCTAGTTTTATAGTGCTACTAATCAAGAAATATCAATGCTAGAAGGTACAAAGAATCTCATCCATGGATAGTTTCATCGGAAAGGAAAATGCATTCATCCACTTGGGCATATTCCATATGGTGGAATAGTAATAATGTTTACACAAAATCACTAACAATGATTCAATTTTGTAGAACTTCGCTTCTCTTCAAGAAGTAAGAACACAAAAAATGAATGTGAATAATGAAAATATGAACCCCAAACACCCAAAAAAGTAAGGCTAAATATGCATTCTTTCAAAGTGCTACATGGGCTCTTCAACAAGGTCACATAACCAAATTTTTCCTTACTATCAAAGATGTGTATAGTAAAATATAAATAAAGTGGTATAGACACTTTAGCTACCCACGTATAACTATTTTCCTTGTTTATATATATCATTTGATGTATTTTATTAATAATAGTTGAAACTATTACATTGATAATAACTTTGTCCTCTCATCGAGTACAAAAACACTTTATTAAACCATGGATTAAAACCTAGGGTGTTACATTCCTCATCACCTTATTTCTAGATCATCCTTAGTGCTCAACACCATAAGGGTGTCCATATATGCAAACTCACAATTAAAAATACAAGAATAAATTTGGGTATGCTTCTCACGAACCATCTTCAAGATCCCATGTTCCTTATTTAGGGTTGTGGCACATGCAATGGATCTTTACGCACCCCATGTATTTGTTCCAAACCAAGATGACCTTCTCATCTAGTATCTACATTGGTTGTACCAAAATTTCTCCTTCTAGATCCACTTAATAAAATTCTACTCAATGACATCGTTAGGATCATAGGCATAATTTTTCAATAAAGAAACATGGAACACATTATGTAGTTTCAAGTACACAAATAATGCAAGCATGCATTCCACTAATCACTAAGCATTCATGCTATAAAAATCACTTTCGCTATAAAATACAAAAGTAGATCCAATGTTGTCATTGTATGTGTTTTAGATAGCCTTAGATGACCAAGAAAGAGGGCTAGTGCTATCATTGAGGGTGCCATTTGTAGTGTGAAAATATGTTGTAGGTTGTGATTAGTAGTGGTAAAATATGACACCACAATTGAAACAAATATATTCTATTTTCTTTGATAGATGCAATTATCGAAGAAAAAATCCATGGTAGACTACAAGAATGTGGTTAAGGTCCCAGACACATCTACCACATGTGCATTTTTGTTAGCTACCAAATAGGAAGACTCTACTACCTCACCATATATTATGAGCATATGATCAGTGTCTCCAATTCGTGGATTCAATGGGACGACAATGGGGGAGGTAGAGCTCTGATAGTTGAATAGTCAAGACCCCTAGGTGATGCCCCATAGAATACGATCTGTGACATTTGTAGAAATTTCGATCCAATCGCAGAAATCGATTATGATGATGTCATTGAAATTAGCAATCTGTATCAAGTGCTCATCGTAATTGATATCATAGTTGATGAAGTGGCCCCAATAGTCCTATGGTATTAGAATTTAATGTTTCCTGAATTTTCCAAACATGATCATAAAAAATACGTTGGATGATGTGTCACAAATGATCAAAGATGACACGTTGGATGATGGGTTGAAGATTATCAAAAAACAGATCTTAGACGAGTGGAAGATGATCATGTTGCATGGCAGGACCATGTATATTATGGAGATGCTCGAGTTTTCCATCATATTTCTAACTGTACCTTGCATTTCTGCCACTGTGGGCACTAAAAGAAGAAAATTTGACCCAATCCCATGCCATTTGTAAACCTAGTATGTCCTTTCTTGATTCTGATTTCAGGAAACCCAAACTTTCTTGATTTCTTGATTTCAATTACAATTCTAGTGCCTAAATTCAAGTGATGTTTGTATGCCCAAATCTTGATTTTTGTCACAATTAATTCTAGTGATCAACATCTTAAAAAACCAACCGTTGTAATGTCTGTAGTGTATGTACACAATATCAGAAGGAGTTCGATTCCTTATCTTTCTTTTGAACAATAACAATTGAACGTGCATGACAAATAGTGAGAGAATTTATAACTTGTAACAAGACATCCCCCGTTATTGTCGCAGTTACATTTCCCATGTAGAATATTGTTAGAAAATTATATATTATAGAGCAATGGAACACATAAAATATTCCAAAAATATAACACAGAAAACACATAAAACATAGAGACACAGATATACGTGGCTCACTCAATTTGGGCTATGTCCATGGAGAAACAACCAATCATTCCTTTGTATTATCTAGCAAAATGAAGAGATGTAACTTACACTAGATCCTAGGTAATTCCCTCTTTTCTCTCACAAAATATCCTCTCTCTTTCTCGCTCAGAATACTCATATCTAGCTATAATACTATTCCCTCATATATAGTGAAGGTTTTCCTTATAGGGAAAAAAGCTCTAAATTAAACATAACTTCTATCGTCAAATCATCTACCTAATGAACAACTAGGATTGAGTAAAAAATTACAATATTTTACAAGGAAATTTTACATCTATTCTTACCTTTGGGGGCACTCCCCCTGAACCCCTGTTAGGGGGTCTCATAAAATCGTCCCCCCCCCCCCCCCCCCCCCCCCCCCGCGTTGACGAGTATTAAATTATGGACAACGTTGTTGCCCCATTACGAACTGGGGTCCAATGCGACAATACATCTGAATAAACAAGATAATCAGTCTCCATACTCAACAATCTCCCACTTGGAGACTAATGATAGAAACTCTATTGATGCTTCATTTGATGGAAAATGAATCCACTTTGGACCTAGACATTTCTCATCTTTATCATCATACATGACGACTAATTGAAACTAAGAAGAATCTTAGTTTCTCCCTAGTTACCACTTTTGTTAACATATCTCCAAGATTTTGGCCAGTGTGATCATTTCCAACTTCAATTGTCCATCTTCCTACACTGACCATATGAAACAGTACTTGAGTTGTATATGTTTAGTCTTAGAATGAAATGTTGAGTGCTATGTAAGATGAATGGCACTCTAGATGTCACTATATAACCTGCCCAGCTCCAGCTTCTTATCCAATTCATCCATAAACGTCTCAAACACCTCAGAATACACTTCGCTATCATCCAATGTTATTTTCCTCGATTGTTCATGTACCTACTTATAACTCCCATTGCATGTGAAGTATCAAGCCTTGTGCAAACCATTGCATACATTAAGCTTCCAATTAATGATGTGTATAAAAATTTAGACATATAAGCCATCTCTTCATGAGTCTTGGGACACATATCCGTACTTAGTTTGGAATGGCTAGCCAAGGTGTAGTAACTAGTTTTTCATTCTTCATATTAAATCTTTCCAACACCTTCTGTATGTACTCAGTCCGAGACAATGTTCATTTGTGATTTTTCCTATCTCTAGTTATTCTCATACCAAGGATTTATTTTTCACCACCCAAATCCTTCATTGCAAATGAATTTTCCAATTTTCGTTTGAGCACATTTATTTCCTACATGTTAGAACCTGCAACAAGCATGTCATCTACATACAATAAAAATATAATATAGTTGTCATCGGTTTTCCTTTTGAGATAAATAGAATGATCAGTGTGACATCTAGTATAACCTTGTTCAGACATAAACCTATCAAATTTTAGATACCACTGCCTTGGAGCCTATTCTAAGCCATACAAGCTCTTCTTCATCATTCACACTATTTTCTCCTTCCCTTTGACCTCATATCCTTATGGCTACTGCATATAGATCTATTAATCCAAATCACATTGAAGAATGGTCTTCTTTACATCTAACTGCTCAAGATGAAAATATTTGTTCCTACACAACTTAAAATAGTTCTAATTGAAGTCATTTTAACAACACAAGAAAATATGTTATCAAGTCTATACCTTTCTTCTATGCAAACCCCTTCACAACAAGTCTAGCTTTATACCTTTTTCTACCTGCATATTCTCCCTTAAACTTGTAAACCCATGTATTATGCAATGTTTTTTTTACCTGTAGGCAACCTGACTAAGTCCCAAGTTTGGTTATGTACCAATGAGTGTGCCTTACCTCAAGGAGAAGAAGGCCAAGGTTCAAAGATTCATCAGTGGACTGTCGGTAGCATACAAAGACCAGATTGAGTTCGATGAGCCTAGATCATTAGAGGAGGCCATTTGAAAGCTAAAACATTGCTATGAGTAGTTGAAGTGCAAAGTTGAGCCTATACGTGACTTGAAAGGAAATCTAAAATTTAAAGGAAAATGGCAACCAAAGTGAGGAATAACTCAAGATGAAAGTGAGAAATAAAATGTAGTCCCTCATAAGAAGTTCAATATAACTAAGAAGGGACATGGAGAGAAGAAGATTAGAGGTGATGGTAGAGCACCATTGTAGTGTTCAATATTTGGCAATGATCATTGTAACAGGGATTGTCCACAATATCAGGGTGGTGGACCCTAGATCTATAATGCTCAAGAGGCATATACAATTGGTGACGTTGGTCATAGCATTCATCGTATCTATGCAGTTATGCCTAACAGATAGGTATATCATCAAGCATCTATCATTGAGATGGATGTTAAACTTTGTTATCAAGTTGTTTCTATTTTGATTGATCCTGGATCTAACCATAATTATATTAACCCTGACTTGGTGGATATGTGTTGTTTGAGAAAATAAATGCATGCAAAATATTGGTTGGTATAGTTGGATATAGGTACAAAGAAGAGAGTTCATCATTGGCTAAGAGCTTCTGCATTTTAGTTAAATGGTATGCCTACAACAACACATTTGAATGTACTGCCATTAGGATTGTATGGTATGGTTTTGGGTATGGATTGGTTGTACCTTCATAGGACCAAAATGGATTGCTTCAGAAAGGCCATTGAGTGTGTGAATGATAGTGGTGAAAAATGAATTTTGTAGTGAGGATGGTTACAACTATGTAGGCTAAGCATAGTTGCAGAAATTTTTATGTGATGTTTGCAGTGCATAAATCGAGTGACAAGGGAAAAGATGTTGAGGATACATAAATTTTCAAGAGGTACCCTGTATTGCGGTAGTATTAGGATGTGTTTCCAGTAGAGATTCCATAGTTACCTCCTCATAGGGAAGTATATTTCTCTATTGAGTTGGTGCCAAGGGAAACACCAGCATTGAAGACACCTTATAGGATGAGTACTCCAGAGCTAGTAGAGTTGAAATTGCAGTTAAAGGAGATGCTTGACAAGGGATACATTAGGATAAGTGTATCATCTTTGGGTGCACCAGTGTTGTTCGTAAAGAAGAAAGATGGTACTCCCATATTTTGCATTGATAACAAGCAGTCGAAGAAGGTAATGATCAAGAACATGTACCCATGGCCAAGGATTGATGATTTGTTTGATCAGTTGAAGGGAGCAACAATGTTCTCTAGGGTCAACTTGAGACCGGGATACCATCAGATATGCATCAAGGAAGATGATATTTACAATATTGCGTTCAGGACCAGGTATCGGCATTATGAGTTTGATGTCATCCAATTCAATTAGAATAATACTCCAACTACATTTTTGTGTTTGATGAATAGTGTGTTGTGTTCTTATCTAGACAAGTTTGTTATTGTATTCAATGATTACATATTGATATACTCCGAGAATGAGGAAGATCATGTCAATAATTTAGTAGCAATGTTCAGATTGCAAAGAGAGCATCAGTTGTATGCTAAGCTTAGAAAGCGGAACTTCTTTCAAACATAGGTGCATTACTTGGGACATGTTGTTTCCAAGGAAAGCATAGTAGTAGATCCAGAAAAGATAATAGGAATCATGGAGTGGGAAACTCTTAAGAATGTGTATGAGGTGAGATCATTTATGGGATTTGCAAGTTAATACAGGAGGTTTATTGAGAACTTCTCACACATTGTATATCCTATCACATCATTTCAGAGGAAATATAAGAAGTTCGAATGGACAGAAGAATGTGGAGCTAGTTTTCCATAGCTCAAGCAGTTGTTGACACATGCACCAATGTTAAATATTGCAAATCGAGAAAAACAATTTGTAGTGTGTATAGATTCTTGCAAGAGAGGACTTGATGGATTCCTTATGCAGGCAGGATAGGTGGTGTGTTATGAGTCATATAAACTCAATGAGCATGAGAAGAATTATCTGACACATGATCTTGAGCTAGCATGAATCATACATGCATTGAATATGTGGAGGCACTATCTTCTTGGAAGGAGGTTTGTATTGATGAGTAATCACAGTGGGTTGAGATATTTGTTTCACCAATCGAAACTAAATTCTAGGAAATCTAGTTGGTTGGCTACCCTTAGTGAGTTTGACTTCAAGTTCATATACATTAAGGAAAAGGAGAGTCGGGTTGCATATTCTCTTAACAAGAAGGTATAGGTGAATTGTATAGTAGTTATGAGCTGTTATGGCACAAATTTATAGGATAGGACCTTGCAGGTAGGACAATGGGATGAAAAATATATGGATATTATGCACAGGTTGTAGCAGACTACAGGTACAGGTGATCAGTATGAAAACCCATCGTCTCAGGGTAGATGGTTTGGTGAGATCTAGGGATAGGACAGATTTCAGAATTCTAGGAAGAGGTGGTCTCAAGGTTCATTCCAAAATTCCTAGGAATCCCTTGACCAATTTTAGTGGGATACATGGTAAATCCTGATGGAGTGTCTCGGTTTAGGGCCTAGTGATCGAGGATTGGATTGCGGTAAAGCCTGATAGACAAGGAGATGGAAAATTTTCGTTGGGTTTTGTGATCGGAGCACTGGTTTTCATGTGATTAGGGCTTGGTGAGGGTGGAGCTGGTTTAACCTTTGGATTCCCTTGGTTGTTTTTGGATTAGTTTATCCATGATATCCCATATTAATGCTTGGAATATGGCATGGGGTATGAATGGATGAAAGAAATATTTGGTTCAGCCATGTCTATGGTTGGTTGGTACATGGAAGTCTTGAACCTCGTCAACCTTTCCTATGTTTAATAAAAGTTAAGTTCTCTTGCTTTTTTACTTATTAATATGTGGATTTAATGGCTAATATCTCATTGTTATTTTCATGGTTTAATGATGGTTATAAGAATGGTTATATGACTAGTTATTATCATGGTTATTTCATATAGTTACTTCTAACTAAAAGGATAATGGATACAAGACCTAATTGTTGCCATACAAATTCAAGGGAGAAGGTGGTGATCCTTCTTGTCATGTCTCATAAGGGTGTTTAGTCATTCATGCTCTGTCTTCTATCTAGACCTATAGATTGTATTGACGCCAAGTGTTTGACAAAATGGAAGCTCCAGTTGGGGATGGTCAAGCCCGAAGTTAGTTTTTTTTTTATTATCCTTTCCATCATGCGTTTAATGGATTCCAGAAGTTACAACAAGTTATGGGCAATGGCTGGAAATCTGGGCTTGGAATGTGCCTTAAATCCCATGGACTCTGGCACAAGACTGCCGGAAATAGTCCCTGGACACAGGCATGCTGACTTGTGGGAGCATCTAGAGCTCTCCGAATGTTGGCATGCCCATAGCATGGGAGCATTCAGAGGTTTAATACTTTAAAAGTTCATTGGGACCCAAGGGCATTATACTTGTGTGCTTGTGATGGATCCCTGGAGTGTTGTTGTTGATGTGGAAGGAATGTTTGATGGGTTTCTGATGATTCCACTTCATTAAGGATACCTAGGAGGTTGAATCATATCATAGTAGCCTCTCATCACATGTTTACCTTAGTTGGTTGGTTACTTGGTTAGATATGGGAGGAGGGTGTTACAGAGTGGTATTAGAGATAATTGTGCTCCCTTTGAGTCATATCGCATACCACAGAGTTGTATTCAGAGCGTCATTCACACCTTTGTCTGAAATGGGCTATGTGTTGGTCATGCATTCATGTTGGTTGCATGTGTGTTAATCATCCTTTTGTTCTATGTACATGTTGCATATGCATGGTGTCAGTCATGGTCGTAGTGATGTTGCCATCTCAAGGAAGATTTTGTTGTGTAAAGTGTGTTGTCATAGGTGTGTGATTGGTTACATGTTGTTTATGGTTATGTACTATCAGTGTATAGTGACATGGTTGTTGTTGTTGTCATGCATGAGGTCATGGTATGTGTAGTTGTTATGGTCATGCATTGATTACTAGCCTCTAGTGAGAATGATGGATATATGGTTACATGCTTATGTGTTTCATTTCTATATAATGTCATGATTATATCGTACATGTATCACACTAATTTTTTGATCTTGTAGACAAGGTATCCTCGGTGAAGTATACTAAGGTATGTTGATTTGTTGTGATTCAGTTTAACTGACATAGTATGCCTTGCATGAAAGAGATCAAAATGGGCAACAAGATGGTAAACTACAAAGACCCTCCCTATGAATCAAATTAGCAGTGTGCTGGTGGAAACTCGTCTGATTTAGTAGACACATTGAGAATATTGATGGAATATATAGGGAGTTGTAAGGCGAATAATGATAAAATAATGAAGGAACAAAAGAAATAAGCAGATGTTAATGCAATACTCCTTGAGAGTTTGTCAAAGTTGTAGAAACATGGACCACTTTAGATCAACCATGAGCAGGAGGAAAAAAGCTACTGGGGCATACGGATGCAAGTCTCATGGTGGTCACAAGTTAGATAGAGGTAACACAATCAGAGATGGTAGGTCCTTGGATACTCTAGATAGGAGGGTGGATAGACATAGGTACTATTATAGTTCTAGTTCTTACATGCATCATGATCATCATTTTTATCGTCCTTAGAGGAGGAGTGATAGGGGATACTTTCCGGATGAATTCGAAAAAGAAAAGCCACTTACCTTTGATGGAGAGATCAAGAAATCATAGGATGAAAAAGCATGGTTTATTGGTATGAGGAATTTCTTTAGATTGCATGATTATTCAAAAAACATGAAAGCAAGGATAGCCACAGCCTCAATCATAAAGTAGATATTTGGTGGGAAGATGTGAAGAATATCAAAGGTATTTATGAGGATGACTTGACTTGTCATGAGCTTGAGAGGCTCTTTAAGGATAAGTATTTGTCAAAAAGGTACTATGATGACAAAGCTTATGATTTTTATGAGTTATAGATGGGTTCCATGACAGATCATGAGTATACTAGTAGGTTCTTAGAGTTGTTGAGATATGTGCCTTACCTCAAGGGGGGAGAAGGCCAAGGTTAAAATATTTATCAGTGGACTGTGAGTAGCATAAAGAGACCAAATTGAGTTCGATGAGCCTAGACCATTGGAGGAGGCCATCCAAAAGTTGAAACAATGTTATGAGTAGTCAAAGCGTAAAGTTGAGGCTAAGTGCGACTTGAAAGGAAATGAGAAAGTTAAAGGAAAATAGCCACCAAAAGAAGGAAGACCTAAAGATGCAAGTGAGAAATAAAATGTAGTCCCTTACAAGAAGTTCAATACCACTGAGAAGGGACATGGATAGTAATAGATTAGAGGTGATGGTAGAGCACCATTGTAGTGTTGGATCTATGGAAATGATCATCGTAAGAGGGATTGTATACAATATTAGGGTGGTATACCCCAAATCTATAATTCTCAGGAGGCACATATAGTTGGTGATGCTGGTCATAGCATTCCTCAGATCTATGCAGTTGTGGACAACAGGCAGATAGATCACCAGGCATCTATCATTGATATGGATGGTAAGCTTTGTGATCAATTTGTTTCTATTTTGATTGATCCTCAATCAAACTATAGTTATATTAACCCTAACCTGGTGGATAAATGTGGTTTGAGAAAATAAGTGCATGCATAATCTTGGTTGGTATAGGTGGCTACAGGTACAAAGAAGAGAGTTCACCATTGGCTAAGATCTTGTGTATTTGTGTTAAATGGTATGCCTACAACAACACATTTCAATGTACTACCATTGGGATCATATAATATGGTTTTTGGTATGGATTGGTTGTATCTTTACAGGACCAAAGTGGATCGCTTCAACAAGGTCATTGAGTGTGTGGATGGTAGTGGGTAAAAGAGATTTTTGTAGGGAAATAAGACGCCTATATCAGTGAGGATGGTTGTCGCTATGCAAGATAAGCATAGTTGCAGAAAAGGTTACGTGATATTTGTAGAAAAAGGTTGTGTGATGTTTGTAGAAAAGGTTGTGTGATTTTTACAGAAGAGGCACCCTATATTGTAGAAATATCAGGACGTGTTTCCAGTAGTGATTCCATAGGTATCTCCTCACATGAAAGTATATTTATCTATTGAGTTGGTGCTAGGGGTAGCACTAGAATTGTAGGCACCTTATAGGATGAGCACTCTAGAGCTAGTAGAGTTGAAATTATAGTTAAAAGAGATGCTTGATAAGGGATACATTACACAAACTATATCACCTTTGGGTGCATCAATGTTCTCCGTAAAGAAGAAATATGACACTCTCAGATTGTGCATTGAGAACAAGTATTTGAAAAAGGTAATGATTAAGAATTGGTACCAATTGCCAAGGATTTGTGTGATCAGTTGAAGGGAGTAACAATGTTTTCTAAGATTGACTTGAGACCAGGATACCATCAAATACTCATCAAGGAAGAGGATATCTACAAGACTACATTCAGGTCAAAGTATGGGAATTATGAGTTTGTTGTAGTCCCATTCAGTTAGACTAATGCTCCAACTACATTTATGTGTTTGATGAATAGTGTGTTGTGTCCTTATCTAGACAGGTTTGTTATTTTATTCATTGATGACATATTGATATACTCCAAGAATGAGGAAGAGCATGTCAAGCATTTAACAATAGTGTTGATATTTCTAAGAGAGCATTAGTTGTATTGTAAGCTTAGAAAGTGCGACTTCTTCCAAACATAATTGAATTAGTTGGGACATGTTGTTTCCAATGAAGGCATAGCAATATATCCATAAAATATAAGGGCCATCATGGAGTGGGAAGCTCTTAAGAATGTGGATGAGGTGAGACAGTTCATGGGACTAGCAAGTTACTACAAGAGGTTCATTAGGAACTTCTCAGGCATTGTATATCCCATCGCATCATTGCAAAGGAAAGGTGAGACTGTTCATGGGATTGGCAGGTTACTACAGGAGGTTCATCAGGAACATCTCATGCATTGTGTATCCGATCACGTTTGGAATTTATAGTTTGTATAGATTCTCGCAAGAGAGGACTTGGTGGAATGCTTATGCAAGAATGACAAGTGGTGTGCTATGAGTCATAGAAACTGAATGAGCACGAGAAGAATTATCCAACACACGATCTTTAGCTAGTAGCGATCATACATGCATTGAAGATGTGGAGGAACTATGTTCTTGGGAGGAGGTTTTTATTGATGAGCAATCATAGTGGGTTGAGATATTTGTTTTACCAGCTGAAACTAAATTCTAGGAAATCTAGCTGGTTGGCTACCCTTAGTGAGTTTGACTTTGAGATCATATACATTAAGGGAAAGGAGAAACGGGTTGAATATGCTCTTAGCAAGAAGGTACAAGTGAATCATATAGTACTTATGAGCTCTTATGGGACAGATTTACAAGATAGGATCTTGTAGGGAAGACAACAAGATGACAAATGTATGGAGATTATGCATAGGTTACAACAAAGTATAGGTATAGGTGATCAGGATGTAGACTATCATCTCATGATAGATGGTTAGGTGAGATTTAGGGACAATATATTTTTGTTGAATTGTAGTGAGATCAAGAAGCTTATATTGAGGGATTTTCATGTCAATCCATACTTGGGTCACACGTGATATCAAAAGATGTTGGCAGTGGTAAATAAATTTTACTGTTGGTTAAATCTCAAGAAGTAAGTAGAAGAGTTCGTGGATAGGTGCTAGGATTGTCAACAAATGAAGGCAGAATATAGGCATCCAGGTGGTCTTCTACAACCTATTGCAATTTTGGAATGGAATGGAGAGGTCGTTTCCATGGATTTCATTACAGATCTTCCAAGGATAGTGAGACAACGTGATTCTATTATTGTCATGGTTGACAAGTTGAGAAAGGTAGCTCACTTCATTCCAGCGAAGACTACATATTCAGCTAGTGAAGTGGCACAATCATTAGAGAGATTGTGGGATTACATGGTTTTCTTAAGAAGATTGTGTTGGATAGGGATGTGAAGTTCAATTCCAAGTTTTGGAAGGAACTATTTGCAGGCTTAGGTACAGAGTTTTCCTTTAGTAAAATTCATCATCCACAAATAGATGGACAGATAGAGAGGGTCAACAGGATCTTGGAGGATATGTTGAGGATGTACATGATGCATCTATAGAGATGGGAAGAGTATCCTCCATTAGTTGAGTTTGCATACAATAATGTTTATTATGATTCATTGAGGATGAGTCCTTTTGAGGCATTGTATGGGTGAAGTTTTAATACTTCCATCAGTTGGAGTGATCTAGTGAATAGGGTACTTATTGGACCTGATCTGTTGATAGACATGGAACCAGAAATGTAGGTTATAACGAAGAATATAAAGGAAACACAACATAGGGAGAAGAGTTATGGGGACTAGAAAATTGAATTCAAGGAGTTTCAGGTTGTGGAGAATGTGTATTTGTGAATCAAGCCTAAGAAGAAGTCTTTAAGGATTAGATCATGTGCCAAGTTGGCACCATGGTATTGTGGGCCTTTTGAGATCCTTGAGAGGATTGGAGCAATGGTCTATCGACTTGCACTACATTGAACAATGAATTCCATGATGCTTTCCTTCTATCGTTTATTAAGAAGTATGTTAAAGATGTTGATCATGTTAATATTGTCTTGGTTGTATTGCAGGTGGAGCAAGAAGGAGATTTCTAGCTGGAGCCTTAGTGTATATTACAGTGGAATTATATCATGCTCAAAAACAAAGTCATAGAGCGAGTTAAAGTGTATTGGAATAACTTTGGGCCTGAAGAGGCTACATGGGAGATAGTGGATCAGATGCGGGCCTTGTATCCTTGATTGTTTTCTAATTGAGGAAAAGCAGTTTTGGTTTGTTGTTTGGTATATGTTTGACATATGTTTTGTTGATGTTTTGGTATATGTACATATGTATATGGATGTAATTACTACCATGAGCTAAGTTATAAATCTCCAATAAGAGGTATGGTGGTTATCTTGTCATGATGTTTTTCTTTTGAGCAGGTTGTTCACTGTAAATACTACAACAAGCTAAGTTATAAATATCCATGGGAATTATGTTTGTTTTTTAGAAATGTTGCTAAGGACTTGGTGTGGTTTAACACTGAGGTCTGTGATCCCAAAATGGGAGGGTTATGTAACATCCCTGGTGAAATTTTCATGTAATAAAATTTAATACATGAAAAATAAGACCACGGTTAAGGGACACTTATTCCAAGCTAAATGTTGGGAAAAGTTATCCTAGTGGGAATCACTAGATTTGTTCATGGCTAAAGGAAATTGGCAAAGGAAAAGGAGTTAAAAGGAAAAAATGCTTTTTTTCCACATTTATTTATGAAAATAAAGGAAAATAGGGTAAAAGTAAGGTGAAAGGTCACAAGTTGCATGTGAGGAGAAAATTGAAGGAAAATAATGGAAAATGAAGAAAATGGATGAATAATAGATAAAAAGGCTTCTGAGGATCACCTTTTAACCTTTTGCCAACTTAGTTTTGGAGCTATCTCATTATTCCCTCTCTCTCTCTCTCTCTCTCTCTCTCTTTCTCTCTCTCCCTCTCTCTCACTCTTGAACACTTAGAGTTTTCTTGGTGCACTCTATATTTGGGGCAAGGAAGGAAAACCAAGCAAAAGGGAAGGAAGGAAAGCAAGGAGCAAGTAAGGAAGAACATGATCAAGTAGCTTCAATAGGAATATTTGCAGGTAGCATATTTCATGTGTGATTTCCTAGTTGGTTTTCGCATGCATGTCTTTGTGTATTGGTGTATGGTTCTCTTGCTATCGGTGGCATGGTTTTTCCAGGTTATGATAGTCTTTTTTAGCCTAACCTTTCCTTTTTCCAAATGCCATGGTGTGTTGGGATGTTGATCTCAGTTTTGAGCTTTGGAATTGCGAGATGGATTTCAGAATCTGCAGCAGAGGTGGTCTGAAGGTTCATTCCCAAAGGCCTAGGAATCCCTTGATCGGTTTTGGAGGGATACAGAGCAAAGCATGATGGAGGTGTCTTGGTTTAGGGCCTAGTGATCCCGGATTGGATTTCAATAATGCCCGAGAGGAAAGGAGATAGAAAATTCCTCAAGGATAGTGATGGATTCCAGATGGCATTCCAAGTTTGGTTCAATTTTGTGATCGGAGCACTGATTTTGGTGTGGTCATAGTTTGGTGAGGGTGGAGGTCGTTTATCCTCTAAATTCCCTTAGTTGTTTTTGGATTAGTTTATCCATGAGATCACACATTCATGCTTGGAATAAGGTACAGGGGTGACTAGTTGAAAGAAATATTTGGTTCAACCATGTCTATGGTCGGGGATATGTGGAAGTCCTAAATTTGGTTGGATTTGCCTATTATTTAATAAAAGATAACTTCTCTTGCTTTTGTACTTATTAATATCTAGACTTAATGGTTGGTATCTGACTATCATTTTCATGGTTTAATGATGATTATAAGCATGGTTATATGACTAGTTATTGTCATTGTTATTTCATGTATGTACTTGTAACTAAAAGGATAATGGATGGAAGACCTAATTGTTGTCTTAACAGTTCAAGGGAGAAGGTGGTGATCCTTCTTATCATGTGTTGTAAGAGTTTTCAATAATTTATGCTATGTCGTTTGTCCTAGACATAGATTGTATTGATGCTAAGTCTTTTCCAAAATGTTTTTCCCAGTTGGGGATGGTGAGGCCTAGTCCTAGAGTTAGTTTTTGGTTTATTAGCCTTGTCATCATGTGTTCAATGGATTCCAAATTTTACATCAAGTTCAAGGTAGTGGCTGAAATTTGGGCTTGAAAAGTGCCTTAAATCACATGGACTTTGGCACAGGTCTATTGGAAATAGTCCCTGGATGCAGGCATGTAGGATTGTGGGAGCGTCTAGAGCTTTTTGGACATTGACATGCCCATAGCATGGGAGCATTCATAGATTTAATAGCTTAATAATGTAGTGGGATCAAGGAGCATGATACTTGTGTGGTTGGTATGACTCTTTTGTGTGTTGTTCTTGATGTGGAAGGTATGTTTCATGGGTTACTGTCAATGCCACTTCCTTAAGGATACCTAGAAGGTTGAATCATGTCATAGTATTCTCTGGTCAGATGTTTACTCTGTTTGGCCAGGTACTTGGGTAGATATGGGAGGAGGGTGTTACATGGAAGCTTACAATTAAGAATAAATAATTGAATATTAAAACACCCACAATGAGAGTTGGAGCTAGTGACATCAACACCACCATTCTAAGTTACTTAGAAACTTTTAGAAAGTTGAGAGTGACAATGAGTCCTGTAATTAAATTTCCATCCTTATACATCTTTTAGATATCGTTAGAAAACCTAGAGTGAGACTGGTCATTAAAATTAGCATCATTATAATTTTATCTAGAAAATGCATAGCCAAAATGAGTCTTGTCATTAAAATCACCATCCTTCTAAGTGTTCTAGATACCTTTAAAAGAGCCACAACCATAGCCAGACTTGTCATTAAAATCACCATCACCATATGTATCTCAAATAGAATTAGAAAATGTAGGGCTATACCCAGAGCTAGCTTGGTCATTAAAATCATCATCATTCTAAGTCTATATAGAAAACCTAGAGTTCTTTTTATCTTTAATATCACCATCATTCCAAGTTTATATAAAAAATTCAGAGCTAGATTGAAAGCTCATCTTGTTTTTAAAATCATCATCATTGGAAGTCTATATAAAAATCCCAAAGCAATATCCGCAACTAGTCATGGGTTTAAATTCACAATCATTTCAAATCTTGTGGATACCCCTTGAAAACCCACAACCATACTAAGCGTTATTAGTAACATCATATTTATAAGTATTTCAAAAACTCTTAGAAAATCTAGAGCTAAAGAAAACCCTATCCTTAAAATCAACATCGTTGTAAGTATTTTAGGTACTGTTAAAAAATCCAAAACCAAAACAACTATTGTCATTAAAATCACCATCATTAAACGTATGTTACATAGCCTTCGAAAAGAAAGAGCAAGAATGAGAGCCAGAACCACGACCATTTACGTTATAAAGATCACCTTCATTTTAAAATCCAAAACCATATACAGTGCTGCCATTGCTTGTATTTTACATATCCTTCGAAGAGTGAGAGTGATCACAAGTGATATGATTGAAGCCACCATATGTAGTGTGAAGATTCATTGCAGGTTGTGAGTGGTAGTGGTGGAAGACAATGACACGATAAAAATATATATATTATATTTTAGGTGACTGATCCAGCTGCCGAAGAAAAATCCCATGGAAGACTACGAAAACATGATTAATGACAAAGGTGCATCTTCAACATGCGCATCATTGTCAAATGCCTAATAGGAATACTCAGCTCCCTATCCACATATGATGAGCACTTGATCAGTTGGATTAGTGACTATGTTCTCAAGTAGGAGGAGAAAAGAGGAGGAAGAGCTAAGATAGTTGAATGGTCGCGACCCACCGACGATGCCCAACATAATATGATCCCTGGCATTTTCGGAATTTCAGTGATCATGTTACCTAATAGAAGCATGTGCATGGTCTTGATGCTAGAGTTGTCCATAAACATATTTCCACCTCAGACTTGCAGGTTTATCATTGCGGGCAATGCAACGAATAAGAAGAGGAGCAACACTACCCATGCCATCACCAGAACATTCTTGATTTATTGATTTTGGTGATCAAAACTTTCACACACCATTGCAAAATCTTGATTTTTGTCACACCTAATTCTAGTGATCAACACTTTCACAACCGTTGCAATGTTTGTATGTACATCACAATATCAGGATGAGTTCGCATTCCTGTCTTTGTTTTGAACAATAGTAATTGAAAAAATATGTGATAATTTATAACCTGTGAAAATTTTTGTTAATACTCACCATGTCCGGTTGTTATGCTCCAAATTATGCAATATTCATCAATATTTATACATAATTACCTTATCGTTTTAATAATTAAACACCAAATTCCATATAAAATTAATTATTTCTTTAGTTGAATATCTATTCACACAAATAGTAATTTCGTATTAATGGAAAAATGTGTCACAACACCGTAATATTTAATACCTTCCATTTCATGATAGGTTTTATTTTTGAAAAGTAGCTTATAACCATAATCAAAAGCTCACGACTATTACAAAATATATTATTTTTATAATGATCATCAAGGGTGAGAAATTTCATCATTTATAAATTAAATGAAAGATGGGTGGTTAAAATATTAGACTTTAATTATTATCAATAAGGATGATTGAATTAAATTATGTTTCTAGGAAATTTGGATTTTGTAATTGAACAAATTTATGTTAGGTATTACTAATTAATGAATTAAGTATAATAAATTAGTAAATTAAAAATCATAGTTGTTATAAATGATGTAGTTTAACTAGTAATTTAGAGATTAAATGTATGGATTTATAGGAAAATATTTGTACATTAAAAAAAAGTAAGTGTGTATAAACTTTGAGAACCCTAAAACATGAGCGCTTATATCTAAATTTAACATTCTTTGTATATGCCTTGCTTCATACTTAAAATTAACTATGTATAAACATTTTTACAACTTTATAAGTCATTCATTAACAAATTCCTAAATCCAAAAAATGATATCACATTGTATGGAACATAAAAATTAAGGAAATTCATTGTAACCATGACGATGTGATACATATTCAAGTGGTGAAACTAAAAGTTGACACATGATCTTTTAGTTATACTTGTTTTATTTTCCATGATTTTGTGTTTACAAACTACTAAGAACTGTTTTATAATGTGTTTAATAAAAGACACTTAGATGGCACAAGTGGATGGAAATGACTAAAGATTACTTAGTGGATTCATTCTAGAAAGCTATAATTAATGAATGGTAGATAATATATAACCTTACTTTTTCCTTCAGTTTTTCAGAAATTGGTGTTAGTAAGTTAGTCTTGTGTATCAAGAAACACTCCTAGGGTTAGAAAGTTAGTCTTGTCTATCGATTTTTTTAATAGTATCTACTAATAAATATGATCACTACTAATTAACAACTAAATTATAATAAAAAGTCTCAAATTAAAAAAATAAATAAACTACTTTAAATTTAAAATTAGAAAAAATAAGTTTACCAATAATTCATAACTTCATGAAAAGAGATCTCTCTAGATATAACTAACAATCTTTTGATATGATGAAAACTATAATACATAAAAATGCTAACTTATTTGAAATGTAATTTTCTCTATAATTATTCTTAATTCCATTAAATCTAGAGGATAAATTCAACAATGTATAAAATAAAAATAACAATTTAACTTTATATTAACTAAACATGAGTGTATTGCATTTTACTTCATTATTATTTTTAAAAATAGCTTAATCTATGTATCGAGAGCATCACATATTGTTTTGAGTTTATTTATTTTTATTTTATTTTTTTATGATTAGGATTTCTATCATAAGAATTGTAGCATAATTTAACATCAAACCATTCATGCTCAAATGTGAGACATATACACAGCCAAATGATGGCATTTTTCCAATTCCTAAAAGAACATTTTTTTCCAAATTTTATTTCATAACAAGGAATGTATAGGTATGTTCAAAATATTAATGAACCAAGAAAAATATATATAAATAATACATAGCTAGAATAAGTTTCTATTATTATTTTTTGTTGTCATTTGTGATAGGGATGTATTGTTTTTTCTTCTAGATTACTTTTTTTTGTCCCTCTCTCAAGTTTTGTATACTTAACATTGATGAAATTATTCTCTTGTTATGATTAGATTCATTAAAAACATATTTCAAAATACTCTAACCTACTTCATTCTCAGCCATATATATGTATTCTTTCTTGTCAACCTATTTAGCCTGTTATCACTTTGATATTTCTTATGAAGTTAATGAAGAAAGGAATGTCAAAGGTAACCACAAACCACTTTTGTAGATCAGGACCTAGCCATCATAATGCTCAGAGAGCGCTCTCTCTTTATAATTTAACTTTGTTCTAGTCAAGATGATTTTAGGCTAGTTATTGCTTGCACTTGGGTTTTGGTTTGAAATTTTGGGTGGTGGGATCACTTTAATTACATGAAAAGAGGTTTGCTTGTACCATTGGGCTGTAGAGTCAAATGTCAGACAAACAAGACTGGATTTAGTTCAAAAAATAGTGTCTATAGGGAAAGATAGATGAGCTACTGCAGATCTCAAAGGCTAAATGGTGAAATGGTTTCAAATTGGATCCAGGGGTAATTAAGGGTTCCCTAGGCCGGAATATGAAAGGAATGAAAGAATTCAACCAGGATGGGAGAGAAGTTAAGGGTTCTCAAATTTGAGTATCAGAGGAAAACATGTAAATGACTAACTATGCAGAACATAGTGTACTTCAACAATTTCTGAGTGATATCTCTAGTTAATTCATTCAAATTTAGAACACATTTAAGATTATGAAACACATAATAAGGCAAAAAAATCACACAAAGAATATACTTCACTAAAATTGGCTCATCTCATGAATCTTGTAGTGAAATGCTTTTATTACTTGCTCGAGTCTATTGACTTGAAAATGGTACAATCACCCTTAGGTTTAAGATCAAAATAACTCTACAAATGTAAAATAAGCCACACATAAGACTTTGAATTTTGAAGTATTTATACAAAAGGAATACAAAATATTTGAAATTCCATTTAGAACTAATCTAAGAAAAAATAAATATCTTCTTGCAAGAAGATAGAGAAAACTATTGAACTGCTGCTTGTTGTCCCTATTGTTAAGGTTCTATTGGCTTTTCTCTTTGATCTTTTGCCGTTTATGCTGCTTGTTTGTTTGGTCTTCACGTTGGATGTTCTATTTTATTTTAACCTTTATGACTTGTCAATATCCTTTTACTACGTCGTTTCACTTTTTACTGTACATTTATATTTTATTGTGCATTTACTACAGTAAATCTTTCAGTTTTTCCCATCTTTCTCCGTCAGGTAATTGGATATTGAGCATTTTTCTGTATATTTCATCTACCTCTATATATTCGGCAAAAGTGGGCTTATTAATAAACAAGTGTTTTACCTCATGCTGGAGGTAAAACATGTTTTCAAAAGTTTGGTACAACACTTTTCGTGTTGGCATGCCCTTCATGGATTAAGTGATTAGTTGTTCTTTAGCCACTTCCCTAATTTGCTTGTTGTACTCTTATTGTGTCATTGACTTGTCATTTATTACTAAGGGATTAGGTAATCCCTTTTCCTTTAAAATTTTGAACTTAGCCATGAACTTATCAATGATTAGTTGCATGTTTTGACATTTATCTTCTAAATTCAGCATCAAATTCCTCTTAGTGAGAACTTTTCTAACTTCCAAAATTATACCTGTCCTATCATGTATATCGAGTTCTTGTAGTTCATACTTATTCTTGGAGTTGAGGAAGTGGATGATTATTTTTGCTTCC
Organism: Pinus taeda; assembly: GCA_000404065.3. Classification (NCBI taxonomy): domain Eukaryota; kingdom Viridiplantae; phylum Streptophyta; class Pinopsida; order Pinales; family Pinaceae; genus Pinus; species Pinus taeda. Next base: position 51,869 of record APFE030113904.1, on the reverse strand, counting down.
TTTGGCATATCTCCAAGTTATGTTTTAACCCTTTCAATGGATTTTGTAGCTTGCTTTATTAAGTCAATATGCTAAAAAATGACTTAGATGGATGGCCAAATATCATTGATAGAGTCAATGATATTGGCCCAGAGTTGTTCTTTAGCCTTGCCTATAGGTTCAATCAATGTCAATTCTTTCTCGAAGCTTTTTATCCTTTCATTCATCCTTGTAGCCTTTTGTTGCTCTTCCTTATGCATGATCTGGGAAAGTTTGCAAACTGTCTCAAGGCTAGTGACTTTCTTAGTTAGTTTGTTCATCTCATTGGTCTGAATGGACATTTATTCCATTCATTTGACCAGCTTGTTTTCTTCATCAATTGTGGAGTCTGTTGTTGTTGGTCCTGTTGCTCATGTAGTCTATGCGGATGTCAGAAGTGCAGTGGTGATTGGAGTAGTGGGAGATAATGTTTTTTCCAAAGTAGAAGATACGGCTATGGTCACTGTTGGAATGAAAATTGCAGGAGAATTATCAGTACTAGCTTGTTTGAGCTAGATCAAGCTATCCAACTCCTTTAACTGCTCATTCAGTTGCAGCACCAATTCCATCATCTCCTCATGATTGGTCTAGCTTTCTAGGGCCTATTTTGTCTGAGGGTGCTTTAAATGAGGCAACTTGAGCTATTTCTTGAGGGCTGCTATGTCCTCATTCTTCTTTTTGATTAGTTTATATGTGGCCTTAACATCACTTGGGTCATGTCCCTGTTCAATAACCAAGTTCTCCAAGGACTTTATCCTAGTGTCTTTAGCATGTGAAGAGGCTCTCTCTGTCTTGAATTGAGTTGTTATATTGTCTAATGATTCTTGCAGCTTGTAGGCATCCATGGCCTTTGCTGTGAGGGTGGAATTCTCCATCTTTCTTGTGAAATTTGATATGATCAATGGGATGAACATCCCTGGCCACGACCTCAAAATTTGTCTTCATATAGTCTATTGAGGTCTCTAGTTGCTGTACAATGGTCTGCAAGAATGAGACCTGCATTTTTCCTTCTTTGATGTCAAAAGTTGACATCAGTGTAGTCTGATTTGGTGGTGTGAGCTTGAGGTATTCAGTATATGTCTCTTCCTTCAGTCTCTCATTCTTCATCTTTACCTATTTAGATATATCTTTGATGTCCTTTCCTTTGTTAGCTGGCCTGACGTACGAAGAGATATCCATACTTGGATGTCTATCTATAAAATGTGTGTTGGATGTTAAGGGATGTTGTGTTTCCTCTGATGCAGCTACTTCTTTACCTTTTTGTCCCATTGCCTTAGTGTCAATTATTTCTTCTGATGCAATGTTATCCTCCTGTTCAAAGACATGATTCAACTTGGGCCTCTTGCTTGGCTCAACCAGCTTATCAGTAGTCTCCGTGGCAGAGCTAGATGCCTCATACCTGCTCCTCTTAGGATTCTTCTCCTCATTTACTAGAGTTTGTATGACAGGAGGAATGTTCATTGGCCCTCCTCATTAAGGAACCTATACAAAAGAGTTGTCATCAAATTGTCTTTCCAAATCAATAAGTGTATTCTCTACATCCATAATAGCGTTGTCCATGTCAATAAAAGTTATCTCCACCCACTGATCCTGGTTAGCAAACTGTTTAATGTTATGCATGGGGTGGTGGATGTATGCTCCCAACTTGACCTTGAGTCTGATCTTGTTTATGACCCCATGAGGGTCATAGTTCCGGATGAAATTGTTTTTGAATTTCATTAGTTGAAGTAACCTATCGACCTCTGGTCCATCCTCTCTGTTGTTGCAAATAAATGGGCCCATCTAGTTCTTCACTTTGAATTGGGTTTTCTTGCTATAAGCTAGGAAGTGGATCTCATCAGAACTAATAATTTTCCTAAAGTACTCAAGAGTAAATATCCTCAAAGGGAGGTATTTGGGCAACTTGTAGGGGGCTAGCTCAGATCCATAAATTCCTATCTTAGTGTGGTTTTGGTACAAGTACCAATCCCCTACATTCTTATTATTGGCCAACTGCAATACTCTCTTGACCTCTGGGCTTATTCTAGGCCGAGTCATAGAAGTCAACATGTTCATGATAATGTATAAAAAAGAGTCTATGAAGTCTTTGTAGGTGAATGACATGGAAAACTTGTGGACCAAGGGTTTCCAGTAGATGACTAACCTCTCCTTTCCCTTGGTGTCTAATTTTTGGATCCTTAAAGGGAACTTGTCTGTCTGGTAATACAAGAACATATGAAACAACAATGAGGAGTATTTAAAAACTCTTTTAGTGGCTAGTCTACTAAACTATTCATGTATTCTATTTGCAATGAACTGGGCATAATCATATATAATAGCAGGAGGCTTGTCTAGAGTGAAAATGGACAAGAAGGCCATGATGACCTCATCCACATGCTCATTTGATGTGTATCCTAGGATGCATGAGAGCATGGTGATTATTCTCTTGCCAGTCTTTGAAAAAATAGTGGCAGCATAGGGTGGAACATATTTAGGAGTATGGCGCTCCTCAATGATGAAATTCTGGAAAATTTGTTTGATTTTAACTAGGTCCAATGTGATGTACAGGTTCAACAGGTTTCTGATGGACAAAGGAGTCGGACTTGGACTAGGTTGGATTTGCAGTATCTGGTTGATGGATTCATAAGTAATGGTGAATAATATCTCATGGGTTGGTGCCTCAAAATCCCCATTGCTTGGAACATAACATGCATGAAAAAAATGTACTATGCCTGGGAATGGGTGAACTTCTTGGAATGTATAGTTGTGCAAATTGGATTCCAAAAGGTTGATGTTATCAGCATGGTTTAGGAACCTATCCTTAGCACAATAGTGGATTATCAAAAGGTGGTTTGGAGTTGTTGTGTCTTTAATTTGGAAATCCCTATCTACCAGGGCCAAATGGTCAATTTATGGGTGAGGGGTTGAGACTGGTCTCACATCTAGGGAGGTTTGGGTAGCCATCTTTGTGATAAAATATGGGAATTGGGCTTATATATTTTGTGAAAATGAAGTCTTGACAACTCTGGTATAGGGATAGGGTAATGGAAATTTTTCAGGATAGGGGTTTTGGTATTTAAGGGAAATACAATGGAAATTTATTAAATTCAATTAGTTATTTCTTGAATTTAATGTATATTTTTGAATTTGAAAGGGTCGTTCTAGTTCTGTGATGAAATACTTGGAATTTATGGTTCGGTTTCAAACTGGTTTTGAATGGTGGTTGCAGAGGTTTCTGTGGCTCCAATCACACACTAGAAGGAAAAACTGGGATTCCAGAATGTGTTCAAGATGCAATTGGTAGTCGAAACTGATTGCAGAATCTTAGGGGTGCATGACAGCTTAGAACACTTCCACAGAGAAAATGCGTGAAAAGAGTGAAAATGGGGGTATGCGGGATTTTAACCAGAAATGGTTAGAAAATTGGCGTGGAAACCTTTTATGAATAGTGGATAGTTTTTGCGTTGGGTGGGGAGGTGGTTTAGGGAGCCATCACACCACTTTTGAGCAATGGGTGGTATTTTCTTGAGAGCATGTGACTTAACCCGGTGCCGCCACGTAATCAAAGTGGGCATGAGCAATACTTCCCATATCATGTGCTCTTGGGCCAGTAAAGGTCGGGAGATGATCAGGCACGATATGGGCAAGGCTCGTAGGATCTGGAGGTGCAAGATCCAATGGCCATCACGTGGCAGAGATGCATGGTGCGAGATGGGGAAGAGATTTAGCAAGCCCATGGTTAATTACCCTTACATTTAATCAATCAATGTATAATTTCAAAGTTATTCTATGATGCGGGTTTATGGAGTGTAACGGGTAAAAGTGAATTTGCAAGGTTAATAAAGTAATGCGAGTGGGGAAATAATAGTTAGGCTAAAAGGTTTTATTGGGTTTTTTGGGGTTTTTAGGGAAATTAATAAAGAATAAATGATTTTTGCATGGGGAAAAGGGTTTCACACTAGGGAAAAAGTGGTTTTTAGGGTAGGGGATGAATTTGGAGGGTAATTTTGCTAGGGAATATGTGAAACCAAAGGGAAGGGTAAAAATGAAGGGAAAAGGGGTTTACATAAGATATGAAGTGGCAAAAGGGGATATTAGTTAAGTATGTAGTGAGGGGTGAAATGGAATGGGGGAAGTTAACCGAATGAACTTATGAGCATCCTTTTTCTTTCACAACTTCTCCTACACACTAAAACACATGATTAAACATGATAGATGTGTTTATTCCTCAAATAGCTTGTATTTCTGCAACCTTTCTTCTACTTACCCTTTTACTTACCTTAACATTTTGTTCTTCACTTTATTGGGTGCACTTAAGTTAGCAAACCCTTTTCTTTCCTTTTCTTTTATGAAACAAACTATCTGCTTCTAAACTTATATCTTGTAAGGGCTTAGATTAAACTAATGAGCTTCTTTTATTTCTCTACCTATCTACTCATCTTCTAATATTAAACTATTTGGCTAGATTTTTATTCTCTAACTATAAACATGAAATTCAAAGCATGATGTAGTCAAGATTAAACAATTTTACTATCATGGGTTGTGGCATCTTTGACAAGCTACACACAACCATTATTCTACATAGTAAAGTAGAAAGTAGTGGCACTTCATCTTACACACTTTCATGATATGTTTTTGTTTGGGTTTCATAGTTTTTTATTTTTTTGATCTTTTCTTATTCCTTTTTGTCCTTTGATATTTCTTTTAGGACATACCCTCTTTACATTTCTTAATTTTAATATGGAAAACATTTGTAGAAAGAAAAGGTATGTACAATACTACAAGACTTAACCTCAGCCAATTCAAAATTATGAATCCTATCACTATAGGACTCTAACAGTAGCTTGACATGGGGATGAAATTTCCTGGTGAAATGTCAAGATCTCTAAAGACCAGTAGCCCTTGAATTGTGATTGAAGTTAGCATGTGAACTATGCTTATGTGATTCTCCTTTATTGATACTTATGATAGTAAATACTTCAAAGCTTAGGGCCTTCTCTCTGGGCTTCAACTTCAAAGGATTACCATCCAATCCAATCTACACTCTGTAATTTTATGTACAATGATGCAAAGTAAAGTGAACTATTGTGAGTCAGTGGGAAAATAATGCTTGAAAATCCTACCATTAACAAGTCCTCCTAGTATATTTGATCCATATATCTCTCTCAATAAAAAGGCATTGTTTCCCTTGTAGCCATAAATGACATAAGGTCCTTACCGCAAAAAAAGCAAATTTTCCATGCTTTCCTTTGTCTTCTCTCCTTAAATCCCACTTAAGGATTTTATCTCCCATGTAAAAATCATCTTCTTTAGACATTTTATCGAAAACCTTCTTGATTTTGTCCTGGATTACCTGTCATTTTACATATACTTCTTCTCTGGTCTACTGCAAGTGTATGGTCTGATTTATTCTTCTCTGAATATCTTTTGGTTCCACCTATAATTCCTATATGATCTTCATCACTGGCACTCCCAAATATGGTGGAAAAACTACATCCATCCCATAAACTAGCTGATAAGGTGATGTTCCAATGGAATTCTTAGTAGTCAGTCTATTTTCCCATAAGGCATTGACTAACTTCTTGTTCCATGTCTTTTTCTTATCTTCTAGCAATTCCTTAATGATATTTACCAGGCTTTTGTTAGATGACTCTGCAAGTCCATTACCTTGAGGGTAATAGGTTGTGGAATGGCCAAGGGTGATGTGGTATTTGTTACAGAAGTCTATCATTCTCTTGGATGTAAAGGTAGCTGCATTATGAGTAATGAGCTTCTGGGGACATCCAAATATTGATAGGATATTACTCTCTAGGAAGGAGATTATGACAGTGTCTATGGTTTGCCTAGAAGATATGGCCTCTATCCATTTGGTGAAATAGTCAGTAGTTGTCAGAATCCATTTGTGTTGAAGGAGGTTGGGTGTATTTCTCCAATGAAGTCTAACCCCCATTGTTGAAATGAAATTTCAGTGGAAATTGGTTTAAGAGGCAAGGGTAAAAGTTTTCTCTTTCCCTCAAATATCTGACATTTATGACAGAAGGTCACATGTTTCTTAACATCTGCAAACAAGGTGGGCCAGTAAAAACCAACCCTCAGGATTTTGTGAGCAGTAGTCTTCCAGTACAAGTGTCCTCCACAATCCCCTGCATGAAACTCTCGCATGATTTTATCAGCTTCATTTTTCAGTAAACAATTCAAAAGAATACCACTATTGTCTTTCCAAAACAATGCATTATCTATGATGCAATACTTTAATGACTTCATCTTAAAAATCTATCTTCAGTTCTTGTCAAACCAAGAGGAGCTTGTAAATTTAGTAATACAAATATAATATCTACATACCAGGGTGAATCAGTAAAAGGTTCACTGATTGGTGGAGTAGCCATATCTTCCTGATCATCGAGGGAATTAATGAGGTTTACATCAAGGGCCTGACAATTCGATTTAGATATGAGTTTGGCTAAACCTTGGCCTTTGATAATCTTAGTTGTCTTTATCTCTATGTCATATTCCAATATTGTGGCAATCTACTTGCATCTTTTCCCTTTAGACCCATTTTGTGTCAAAATGTCCTTAGCTACAAAATTTGGAACATAAACAATAATGTGAGAATACAGAATGTATACTCTGAAGTCTTTGATAGCCTTTACTAAAGCTAATGGTTGTTTTTCCTTGAGTGTGGAATCTCTTAAGGATTTACTAAAAAATACAATTGGTTGTTCATATCCTTGGTTGTTCTTTTGCAACAAGACTGCTGCAATGGTGTGTTTTGAAGCAAAAGAAAAAATTATGAAATCCTTGTTAAAATTAGGACTTATCAGGACTAGAGTTTTGGTTAAGGCTTCCTTGATGACTTCAAAGGATTTTTTTGCCTCCACTATCCATTTAAGTGCTCAACCTTTTCTTAGCATGTTATTTAATTCTCTAATGAGTTCTGCTAGATTTGAAGTGAATCTCCAGAAAGAGTTTATCTTGCCTAGAAATTACTGTAACTCTCTAATGTTTCTAGGATGGGTAATAGTCAAAATGGCCTATGTTCTAGCATGATCTACTCTAATCCCATATTTAGAGATGATATGTCCCAACATTTTTCCCTCTTCCAGACCAAAAAGTGTCTTTTTGGGATTTAAAGAAATCCCAAATTTTCTACATTTGATAAATACTTTTCTCAAGTGGTCTAGGTGTTCATTGTCAGATTTAGAGAAGACTGTGATGTCATCTTGGTATACTACTAGGAAGTCATGGATCTCCTTGGAAAAAGATATATCCATAGCTCTTTGAAATGTGGCACCTACATTCATTAATCCAAAAGGAATCTTCAAATACATGAAGGTACCCCATGGAGTAGTAAATGCAGTTTTGGCTTGGTCCTTTGGTTGAACTAAGATCTGGTTATACCCAGAGAATCCATCTAACAGTGAAATCCTAGATGGGCCTACGACCCTCTGTAGGATATTGTCTATTTTTGGTAGAGGATAGTTATCTTTTAGTGAGACCTTGTTTAAAATTTTAAAGTCTACACAAAGTCTAATTTCACTAGTCTTTTCTCTAGTTGTGAGGAAGTTTGAAATCCAATCTGAGTATCTAATGGGGGCTATTATTTGGGAATCAAACATTCCTTTAAATTCTTTCTCAATAGAGGGTATAAGAATTGGGTTTATTCTCCTAATTTTCTATTTCAAATGTTTATGATCTTTTTCTGAGGTATTTTGTGTTGGATTATGTTGGTGTCATAAGATTTTAAGTCTTCATAACTCCAGGAAAATACATCCTAGAACTCTTTAAACAAATTGATATATTTAACCTTTTCCTCTGGAGGTAAGGCTTTTGATATTTTAATGAGTTTTGGTTTATCCTCAGTTCCTATGTTAACCTCTTCTATGTTAGCTCTCAAAGGCTCCATTTTAGGTTTCCTGGCTACATCATTAGAGTCAAAAAAATCTTCTAAAGGGACTAATCCCTTAGGCAAAAAAATATTTTTTAATTAAGAATTTCAGGATCATCATTCATTATTTCTTCAATCTCTATATTTTCTAAACTATCTATTTCTACTCTAATAAATTTAGTTGGTTTAGCTATATCTAAAATATTTACATCTATGTTACTTTCTATATTACTATCTACTGTATAGTTAGTATCTATCTTACAATTTTGAAACTCACCTTCATTGTTCATGAAATTGTAAATCTAAGAATCCTGGGAGAAAATCTGTCAATACTTCAAGTTGCCTGGTATAACAAGCCTATGTCTGACTTCTCTAGTGTACTGATGGTTGGGTTGAAATGGAAATTTACAGCTACTAGCAAAAGTGGCCACACTCTAGGCCTTCATGTTTTGTTTTTTAGGAATGGAAACAAAGTTTGTTTCCAGGAGGTATTTGATCAACTCTAGGATAGTATCCCTATATTGATCCAAGTCTAATATTGTTCACAGAGTATTCATTGTTAATATGTTTAATAATCAGCTCTGAGTCTCCCATGATCTCAGTTTCCTAAACAATTGTATCCCTAGAATTAGGGCTTCATATTCGTCCATGTTATTGGTACACTTAAAGTTCAATCTGAAAGCATGTCCCTTAGGATGATTATTATCCATATTATGTATCCACACCCGTACACCAGCCCCTAACCTATTTACAGACCCATCAAAGTGTAGATGCCAAAGTGACTCATGAAATATGTTCTCGCTGTCAGTTTTTTTGTATTTAAGCTCTTTACGTATGATTTCCTTATTATCATTTTATGCATTGTACAAGGTAAAAGAGTCCATATCAAAATGCATGGAGTATATGGGGAAGTTTTTCCTCACTACTCACCATGTATTTCATCAAGGTATCTCTATACAATTTTCTCGGTTGGCCAAAAGAAAACAAATCCTTATATGGCCTAGTAATGTCTAGGTTCAGTATTTCCATGATTGCCTTTCGCATCAAATTGTGGGATTCCCTTGAGTCTAACATAGCATTATGCAAAATTTTGTCATGAATTTTTAGGCTAATGAACAAAGGAGGAACCCCCCCTTACTGATGAATACCATTAGCCTCAGGGCCAAACAATAATTCGGGTTGATCATAATTCAAATTAACGGAATACTCTCCCTCTCTGATGTTTAAAGTTTTAGTTATTTGTGACCTATAAGATTCATTCTTTACTAGTTCGGTCAAAGGAACTGATATCTTTAATTTTTCTATTTCAGTTTTGATGTTGAAAGGGAGCTGAGCTTTGTTTGTTTGATTTAGATCTCCGTTAACATGTGAAGTTTGTGTGTTCTTATCCATTTTCTTAGTACTAGGCATTTTAGTTTGTGTTTCTACTATTTTTCCTTGATTTCTCTTATTTTGATTGTTTTCAGTAATTCTATCTGTTTGGGTTTTAGTGGAGATAATTTTAGGGGTAGAAGTCTATGGTGTTCCCCTAGGGAGGATTTGTAACACTTTGTTAACTGTACCTTCTTTTATTATCTTAGTCTGGGTTTGGAAGGATATTTTAATGGGAGTCTCGTTATTATTTTTTACTTCTCAAGCTATATTGTTTGTGTACCTCATATATAGCTTACTCATATCCCTTTTTAAAATCAAAGGATTCACCAGATTCTAACTGCAACTACCGCAACATATATAACTCTTGTTCTTCTTGAGTAAGAAAAATAGTGTCTTCTTCTTTGGTTTCTAATAAGTTAGTCTAGGTATCATCCTTTCCTTCTTGATTCTATGAATCCTCAACATAGTTCTCTTGGAAGCGGGGCCTAATTTGTTGATCTGGTGTAGCATTCTTTCCAGCATTATGGTTCTTCCTAAAATTAGGGTTTCTTATTGGGGGTTGTTTTTGTTGATTCTCCCATTGATTTTTTCTCTACATGTTTTCTAATCTATCCATTATTCTTTCTAAACTCTTAGCTAAAATATGTACTTTTCCATCTAAAGTGGAAGCTTCCTCTTTAAATACAATTTTCTTTTCATTTCTCATCCGATATTTCTTAGCTAATAGGTTGGCCTCTAGACTAACAACATTTATTTGCATTTGTTCAAGTGTTTCACGATTTCTTTCCCTGAACTGGTATGACATGTCAGCATCAAAACCATCAGGGAATTTAATTAATGCTAGGTCAGGTCGAGGCTTAATATTGGTTGGCATTGCATTGTAGATACTATTGAACCTAGTGCAATAGTCCTGAACTAACTCATTAAAGCTCTTCTAATGTTTTCATGTTTAGAAATTATTTGCAATGGGTTTTTATTTCTCTCCCATGTATCAATGAATAAGATATGAAAATTAGCTAATTCTGCAATATGGTTGGCAAGAAAGGCGTTGAACCACTTCTTGACATCCCTTGTTAAAGTTTGGGCAAACAACCTCATTTGGACATATGCTTCATCTATGTCATGCAAATCAAAAAAGTCATACATCTTGTTTACATGTTGTTGGGCATTGTACTGACCAGTAGCATCAAAGAAGAAGATTTTACTCTAATAATCTGCAGGCATGGCATGGAGTTGTGTAGGTAAAACAGGAGATGCATATCAATTTTCCGTTGTTGTGATTCTGGCTTGTATAGGGGGTAAAGTTTTGGTACTTAAGGAAGGACTTGAAATTGATGGAGGTGAACTAGATGATGGTAAGGATGGTTGATTAATAACTAGTTTAGGTGATTGGATTGTGGTAGATACAATTGGTGAAGTTGGGGTAAAAGAAGAGGTATTTACAGCGATTGAAGTTTGTGTAGAAGTTTCAGGGGTAGCAGTAGTAAGGGTAGGTACTTCAGCATATTGTTGAAGGTAAGAATCACCTATATTACTTATCAATTTAGAGGCCCAAGATTCTATCTTGTCAAAAGTCTCAACAACAAATTTATCTAAATCTGAACGAATAATCCTTTTTGATTGAATGAGTTGAAAAAACGTAGGGTCTAAGACTATTTCATGGATTGCATTCTCAGATTTACTTCTAAATAATGAGAGGTCAAATGACAAATCAAAAGGGATGTCCTCTAAAGTTGACAACTCCTCAGGGAGTGCAATGGCTCTAACTAACTTGCTACTACTGGCTTGAATTTCTATTGTTTTCGGTTGTCTTAAAATTCTCTTTGAGTCATCAACTATAGTTGTAGGGTTTGGATCTAGGTTTTCCCTGGTATAGTGAATCTTCTTGGGAGCCAAAATTTTAACTTTTTAAACTATTTTTATGAAAATTTTCAAAATTGACTTCAAAAAATGAGCTCAAGGGGCTCAAGGTTAAATTTAAGGTTTCCTTAATGTTTTATGAGACTAAGGATTGAATTCCCCAGTATGGTCGCCAGAAATGTTATCACTCTGATATTTATTTTGAATTTAATGAAGAAATAAAGGTCAAAGGTAACCAAAAACCACCTTTGGAGATCAGGACCTAGACTTCTCGATGCTTAGAGAGGGCTCACTCTTTATAATTTAACTTTCTTTTAGTTAAGATGATTTTAGGCTAGTTATTGCTTGCACTTGGGTTGTGATTTGAAATTTTGGGTAGTGGGATCACTTAGATGAAAAGAGGTTTGCTTTTACAACTGGGCTATGGGGTCAAATGTCAGACAAACGAGACTGGATTCAGTTCAAAAAATAGTTTCTACAGGGAAAGATAGATGAGTTACTGCAGATCTCAAAGGCTAAATGGTGAAATGCTTTCAAATCGGATCCAGTGGGTAATTAAGAGTTCCCTAGGCTGAGCTCTGGAAGGAATGAAAGAAGTCAACTGGGATGGGAGAGCAACTAAGGGTTCTCAAATCCGAGTATTAGAGGAAAACATGTAAATGACTAACTATGCAAAATAGAGTGTACTTAAACAATTTATGATGGATATCTCCTCTTAATTCATTCAAATTTAGAACACATTTAAGATTGTGAAACACATAAGAAGGTAAAAAAATCACACAAAGAAGATACTTCACTACAAATGGCTCATCTCATGAATCCTGTAGCGAAATGCTTTTATTACTTACTCCAGTCCGTTGACTTGAAAATGGTACAATCACCCTTAGGTTTAAGATCAAAATAACTCTACAAATGTAAAACAACCCACATATAATACTTAAAATTTTGAAGTATTTATACAAAAGGAATTACAAAAATTCTGAAACTGCATTCAGAACTAATCTAGGAAAAAAGAAATATCTTCTTGCAAGAAGATAGAGACAACTATTGAAATGTTGCTTGTTGTCCCTGTTATTAAGGTTCTGCTGCCTTTACTCTTTGATCTATTTCCCTTTATGTTGTTTGGCTGTTTTGTCTTCACATTGGATGTTTTGTTTTACTTTAACCTTTCTGACCTACCAATATCCTTTTATTGTGTTATTTCACTTTTTACTATACATTTATATTTTACTGTGTATTTACTATAGTAAATCATTCAGTTTTTCCCATGTTTCTTCATTTGGTAATTGGATATTGAGCATTTTTCTATATATTTCATCTACCTCTGTATATTTGGCAAAAGTGGGCTTATTAATAAACAAGTGTTTACATCATGCTGGAGGCAAAACAAGTTTTCAAAAGTTTGGTACAACACTTTGCCTTTTGGCATGCCCTTCATGGATGAAGTGATTACATGTTCTTTGGCCACTTCCCTGATCTTCTTGTTGTAGTCTGCTTATGTCATTAACTTTTCATTTATTACTAAGGGATTAGGTAATCCCTTTTCCTTTAAAATTTCGAACTTATCCATGAACCTGTTAATGGCTAGTTGCAAGTTCTGACATTTATCTTCTAAATTCAACATCAAATTCCTCTTAGTAAGTACTTTTCTAACTTCAAAAATTGTGCCTGTCCTATTAGGTATCTCGAGTTCTTGCAGTTGATACTTATTCTTGGAGTTGAGGAAGTGGATGATTCTTGCTACTTCCTCTGGCATATCTCCAAGTTTTGTTTTAACTATTTCAATGGCTATTGTAGCCTGCTTTACTAAGTCAATCTGCTAAAAAATGACTTGGATGGATGGCCAAATATCTTTGACAAAGTCAATGACATTGGCTCATAGTTGTTCTTTAGCCTTGCCTATAGGTTCAGTCAATGTCATTTCTTTCTCCAGCGTTTTTATTCTTTCATTCATCCTTGTAGCCTTTTGTTGTTCTTCTTTATCCATGATATGGGCAAGTTTGAAATCTGTCTCAAGGCTAGTGACTTTCTCCTTCATTTTGCTCATCTCATTGGTTTGAATGGACACTTACTCCATTACTTTGACCAGCTTGCTTGCTTCATCACTTGTGGAGGTTGTTGTTGTTGATCCTGTTGTTGATGTAGTCTGTGTAGATGTCAGAAGTGCAATGGCCATTGGAGTAGTGGGAACTAATGTTGTTGCCAAAGTAGAAGGTACAGTTGTGGTCATTGTCAGAATGACGGTTGTAGGAGCATTATTGATACTAGCTTGTTTGAGCTAGGTCAAGCTATCCAACTCCTTCTCCATCTCCTTTAACTAGTCATTCAGTTATAGCACCAAGTCCATTATCTCCTCATGATTGGTCTAGCTTTCTAGGACCTCTTTTGTTTGTGGGTGTTGCAAATGAGGCAACTTGAGCTATTGCTTGAGGGCTAATACGTCCTCATTCTTCTTTTTGATCAGTTTCTTCGTGGCCTTAAAATAATTTGTGTCATGGCCTAGTTCAATAACGAAGTCCTCAAAGGACTTTATCCTGGTGTCTTTAGCCTATGAAGAGGCTCCTTCCAGCTTGAATTGAGGTGTTATATTGTCTAATGAATCCTGCAGCTTGTAAGCAGCCATGTCCTTTACTGTGAGGATGGAGCATATCATTTCTCTAGCATGCTTATGAAATTCGATCTGATCAATCGAATGAACATCCCTAGCTAAGACCTCAAACTTTGTCTTCTTGTAGTTTGCTGAGGTCTTTGGTTTTTGTACAATGGGCTGCAAGAATGAGACCTGCATTCTTCCTTATTTGATGTCAAAGGTTGACATTAGTCTAGTATGATTTGGTGGTGTGAGCTTGAGGTATTCGACATATGTCATTGCCTTCATTCTATCATTCCTCAAATTTATCTCTTTAAATCTATATTTGATGTCCTTTTCCTTCTCAATTGGCCTGGCATAGGAAGATATCTCCATACTCAGTTATCTGTCTATCAACTGTGTTTTGGATGTTGAGAGCTATTATGTTTCCTCTGATGCAGTTGGTTCTTTACCTTTCTATCCCATTGCCTCAGTGCCAATTATTTATTCTAATGAAATGTTATCCTCTTGTTCAAAGACAAGACTCAACTTGGGCCTCTTGCTTGGGTTAACCAACTTATGAGTAGTATCCATGGTAGAACTAGATGCCTCATCCCTCGTCCTCTTAGGATTCTTCTCCTCATTTACTGGAGCCTGTATGACAGAAGGAATGTTCATTGACCCTCCTTGTTCTGGAACCTAGAGGAAAGTGTTGTGATCAAATTATCTTTCCAAATCAATAAGTGTATTCTCTACATCCACAACAGTGTTGTCCATATCAATCAAAGTGTTCTCCACCCACTCATCCTAGTTAGCAAACTATTCAATGTCAGGCCTTGGGTGGTGGATGTATGCTCCCAACTTGACCTCGAGTCTGAGCTTGTTTATGACCCCATGAGGGTCATAGTGCCAGATGAAACTATTTCTGAATTTCATTAGTTGAAGTAACATATCAACCTCCGGTCTAGTCTCTCTGTTGTTGCAAATAATTGGCCCTTCTGGTTATTCACTTTGAACTGGGTTTTCTTCCTATAATCTAGGAAGTGGGTCTCATTAGAGATAATGATTTTCCTGAAGTACTCAAGAGGAAATATCCTCATAGGGAGGTATTTGGGAAACCTATAGGAGACTAGCTCACAACCATAAATCTTGATCTCAGTGTGGTTTCGGTACAAGTACCAATCTGCCAGCTTGTTGTTCTTGGCCAATTGGAGTACTCTCTTGATCTCTGGGCTAATTCTAGGCTATGTCTTAGAAGTCAGCATGTTCATGACTGGGTGTACAAAAGAGTCTATGAGGTCTTTGTAGGTGAACGATGTGGAAAACTTGTGGACCAAGGGTATCCAGTAGATGATTGATCTCTCCTTTCCCTTGATGTCCAATTTTTGGATCCTCAAAGGGAACTTATCTGTCTAGTAATGCAAGAACATATGAAACAACACTAAAGAGTATTTGAAAACTCTTTTAGTGGGCAGCCTTTTGAACTATTCATGCATTTTGTCTCCAATGAATTGGGCATAATCATACATAATAGGAGGAGGCTGACCTGGAATGAAAATGGACAAGAAGGCCATGATGACCTCATCCACATGCTCATCTAATGTGTATCCTAGGATGCATGAGAGCATGGTGATTATTCATGTTCTAGTCTATGAAACAATAACGACAGCGTAGGGTGGACTCTCTTTAGGAGTATGGCACTCCTCAATGATGCAATTCTAGAAAAATTGTTTTATTTTAACTGGCTCCAGTGTGATGTACAAGTCCAACAGGTTTCTAATGGACAAAGGAGTCAGATTTGGTCTAGGCTAGATTTGCAACATTTGGTTGATGGATTCAGTATTAATGGTGAATAATATCTCATGTTTTGGTGCCTCAATAGTCCTATGCCTTGGAACATAACATGCATGACAAAAACTATGTCTAGGAATGGGTGAACTTCTTGGAATGTATACTTGGGAAAATTTGATTCCAAAGGTTGATGTCAACAACATGGCTTAGGAACCTATCCTTAACCCATCAATGGATTCTTATAAGGTAGCCTGTAGTGGATGTGTCGTTAATTTGGAAATCCCTGTCTGCCAGGGCCAAATTTTCGATGTCCAGGTGAGGGGTTGAGACTGGTGTGACATCCAGGGAGGTTTGGGTAGCCATCTTTGTGATAAAATATGGAAATTGGGCTTATAGAGCTTGTGAAAATGAAGTCTTGGCAACTCTGGTACAAGCATAGGGTAATGGAAAATTTTTAGGATAGGGGTTTTGGAATTTGAGGGGAAATACTCTCAATTTAATGGAAATTTATTAAATTGAATTAGTTAATTCTTTAATTTACTGTATACTTTTGAATTTGAGAGGGTCGTTCTGGTACAATTTCAAAATACTAGGAATTTATGGTTCAGGTTGGAAATTGGTTTTGGATGATCACTGCAAAGGTTTTTGTGGCTTTAATAATGCACAAACATCTTCAGGATGAAATTGGTAGTTGGAACCAGTTGCAGAAACTCAGGGGGGTAGGATATCTTAGACCTCTTTCGTAGAGAAAATGTGTGAAAAGAGTGAAAATGGGGGTATGTGGGCTTTTAACTGGAAATGGTTAGAAAATTAGCGCGAATTTTTTTTATGAACAGTGGATAGTTTTCGCATTAGGTGGGGAGGCGGTTCAGGAATCCATTGCACCGCTTTTGAGTGATGGGTGGTATTTTCCCTAGAGCACACGACTTAATGTGGTGCCACCACGTAACCCAAGGGGGCCCTAGCAATACGGCCCATATCACATGCTCTCAGGCTAGTAAAGGTTGGGAGATGATTGAGCACGATATGGGCGAGGGTGGTAGGAGCAGGGGTGCAAGATCCAATGGCCATTGCACGACAAAGATGCACAATGGGAGATGGGGAAGAGGTTTAGCAGGGCCAATGGTTAATTACCCTTAAATGTAATCAATCGATGTATAATTGCGTGGTTATTCTGTGATGCGAGTTTATGGAGTGTAACGAGTAAAAGTGAATTTGTGGGGTTAATAAAGTAATGTGATGGCAGGGAATAATAGGTAGGCTAAAAGGTTTTATTGGGTTTTTTGGGGTTTTCAGAGAAATTAATAAAGGAAAAATGATTTTTGCATGGGGAAAAGGGTTTCACACTAAGGAAAAAGGGGATTTTTTGGGTAGGGGAATGACTTTGGAGGGTAATTTGCTAGGGAATGTGTGAAACCAAGGGGAAAGGGTAAAAATAAAGGGAAAAGGGGTTTACATAAGATATGAAGTGGTAAAAGGGGAAATTAGTTAAGTATGTAGTGAGGGGTGAAATGGAATGGGGGAAGTTAACCAAATGAACTTATGAGCATCCTTTTTCTTTCACAACTACCCCTGCACACTGAAACACATGATTAAACACGATAGATGTGCTTATATCTCAAATAGCTTGTATTTATTCATCCTTTCTTCTACTTACCCTAACATTTTTTTATTCACTTTATTTGGTGCACTTAAGCTAGAAAACTCTTTTCTTTCCTTTTATTTTATGAAACAAACTATCTAATTCTAACATTATACCTTCCAAGGGCTCAGATTAAACTGATGAGCTCCTTTTATTTCTCTACCTATCTACTAATCTACCAAGATTAAACTATTTGGTTAGATTTTTATTCTCTAACTATAAACATGAAATTCAAAGCATGATGTAGTCAAGATTAAACAATTTGACTATCATGGGTTGTGGCATGTTTGAAAAGATGCACATAACCATTATTCTAGACAGTAAAGTAAAAAGTAGTGGCACTTGGACTTGCACACTTTCATGATCTATTTTTGTTTGAGGTTCATATTTTTTAATTTTTTTAATCTTTTCTTATTATTTTTTGTCCTTTCATATTTCTTTTAGGACATACCCTCTTTACATTTTTTAATTTTAATATGGAAAACATTTGCAAAAATCAAAGGTATGTCCAATATTAAAAGACTTAACCTCAACCAATTCAAAATTATGAATCCTATCACTATAGCACTCTAACATAGCCAATCTTACATGATGCTAAGGGATGGGTTTATTAGTTCTACTCATTCAAGAGGAGGATTTTATGTCTTTGTTATTTGAGGAAGATGTAGAAGCGTTTCTCATGGAAAATTAAATGTAGGAAATTCCATAATAGATGTCAAAATTAGATAAGAATACGCGTGCCAATTTACAATTCGAAGGACCAATTTCTTGGTAAAAAATTGCATGTATATTATCATTATTTATTATGCCATAAATTAAAAAAATGTTGCACAAAAGGCACATTCTCATGAAAATAACCAACAAGAAAAATTATATGTAATGAATCAATTCCTAAATACATTCAACATTAAAGGATAGATAACATGTCCATAAGATACAATGGAGAAGAAAATTTAGATGAAATGGATAAAATTCATTTTTAAAAATATTCACCAACTAATTTCAAATATTAGACATTCCACTTAACATTAGACTTTGGTTGCACATTCATTCTCTTAATAGTAAGCCACCCCTTAGCTTAGACTATGATTCCACAATGATGGGTCCATTGGAAAATTCTATCACTAACATAGAGTTAGCTCATAAGCTTTCTCTATTCATACAATCACATCGTAATCATAACTATAAAAATTTTACTTAATGAGTCCAATAGCAATCCAAACTCCCAACTCTCTTTCCCCTTTAGTTCGCACAAACCAAGGAAATTAATCCCTTATATGCAATGGAGTCCTTGATATTATTACTTTTCCATCTAGTGTTATAGTGCCGCTAATCAATAAATTTCAATGCTAGAAGCCCCAAAGAATCGCATCCATGTATATTTTCATTGGAAAGGCCAATGCATTCATGCACTTAGGTGCTTGTAGAAATTTTGATCCAATTAGAGAAATTGATTATGATGATGTTGTTGAAATCAATTGTTTGCATCAAGTGCTCATCAGAATTGCTATCATAGTTGATGGAGTGGGCCAAATAGTCCTGTGGTATTAGAATTTGATGATTCCTACATTTCACAAACATGATCACCAAACACACGTTGGATGATGGGTCACAGATGATTGAACAGGACACGTTGGATGATGGGTCACAGATGATTGAAAAGGACACATTGAATGATGGGTTGAAGTGATCAAAAAACACATGTTGGATGAGTGGAAGATGATTATGATGTGTGGCATAACTATGTGAATTATGAAGATGCTTGAGTTTTCAATCATATTTCCACCTCTGCCTTGCATTTTTTCCACTGCGGGAGGTGCAAAGAAGAAAATTTGCAACAATCCCATGCCATTTGGTACACCCAATATGTCCTTTCTTGATTATGATTTCTAAAAAAACAAACCTTCTTGATTCCTCGATTTTTGTCACAATTTTGGTGCCTAAATTCAAGTGATCTTTATATGTCCAAATCTTGAAAACTGTCACAAATAAATTTAGTGATCAACACCTTAACAAATCAACCATTACAATTTCTGTAGTGTATGTACACAATATTAGAAGGAGTTTGCTTCTTTATCTTTCTTTTGAAAAATAACAATTGAATGTGTAGGACTGATACTGATAGAATTTATAATTTCTAACAATACATCCCCAATTATTGCCATAGTTACAACTCCCATGCAAAATATTGCAGGAATAACCATAAAAAAATCCATTTATGGAAGATCTACGCTAGAATTTGTAATTGATTAATATATTTCCATTTGGCATTGAGTAGTTCCATACCAAAGCTCTAATGCATTTGTAATTGAAAATGCATATGCATATGCAATCTTACTATTAAGAATAAATCACTGAATAATAAAACATCCACAACAAGAGCCGGAGCTAGTGAAATCAACACCATTATTCTAAGTTTTTAGAAAATTTTAGAAAGCCAAGAGAGATATGGATTCATGTAACTAAAATCACCATCCTTTTACATATTTTAGGTATCCTTAGAAAATCCAACGCAATTCTAATCATTAAAATCAACATCATTATATGTTTATCTAGAAAAGCCACAGCCAAAACCAATCTTGTCATTAAAATCACCATCCTTCTAAGTATTTTAGATACCTTTAAAAAGGCCACAGCCATATCCATACTTGTCATTAAAATCACCACCACTATATGTCTCTTAGATATAGTTACAAAAGTCAGGGCTAGAACTAGAACTATATTGGTAATTAAAATAATCATCATTCTAAGTCTATATAAAAAATACAGAGCTTTTTTTGTCTTTAAAATCACCATCATTCTAAGTCTATATAAAAAATCCAAAGTTCATCTTGTCTTTATAATCACCATCATTGGAAGTTTATATTAAATACCCATAACAAGAGCCAAAACCCATCTTGTGTTTAAAATCACCATTATTTCAAATCTTGTGGATACCCCTTGAAAAACCACAACCATAATGAATGTTGTTAGTAAAATTATAATTATAAGTATTTCAGAAACTCCTAGAAAAGATAGATCTAAATACAAGCCTACCATTAAAATCAACATCATTGTAAGTCTTTAAGGAAACTTTAAAAAAATCTAGAACCAGAACCACTACGCCATTAAAATCACCATCGTTAAAGGTCTTTTACATAGCCTTAAAACAATGAGAGCACGAATGAGAGACAGAGCCATGACCATTTATGTCATAAAAATCATCTTCACTATAAAATCTAGAACCATATCCATTACTCCCATTGCATGTATTTTACATAGCCTAAGAAGAGTGAGAGAAATAACAAGTGATATCATTGAAGCAACCATCTATAGTTTTAAGAGCTGCGATAGGTTGTGAGTGGTAGTGGTGGAAGGTGACGCCATGATAAAAATAAATATATTATCTTTTAGTTAGTTGATTGATCTAACTGTGGAAGAAAAATCCCGTGGTAGACTAGAAAAATGTGATTAAGGGCTGAGGCACATCTATCACAGTCACATCATTGTTAAATTCCAGATAGGAAGACTCAACTCGCTTGCCACATATGATCAACACCTAATCAGTTGGATCAATGATTCAATTCTCAAGTGAGAGGAGGAAAAAGGAGAAAGAGCTTAGATAGTTGACCAACTGCGACCCATCGATGATGCCCAACAGAATATGATACCTAACATTTGTTGGGATTTCGATGATCATGTTGTGTGGCAGGAGCATGTGGATGGACGAGATGTTGGAGTTTTCCATCAACATATTTCCCCCTTTGACTTGCGGGTCTACAATTGCACGCACTACAATGAATAAGAAAATGAGAATGGAGTTGTCTATAATGCGACTTTTTGGAGATTCTGGTGACGGAATCCGGCAGAAGAAATGAGGTTAAATCTTGATTTTTAGCAGTTAAAATGGTTTTTTAACTACATATTTGGATTCAGTGCCCTGGAAAACCCCTGGGAGCCATTGATTGTGCAGAAACTAGCTATCAAACTTGGGATTCCAATGAATTGCTGCCGGATTTTGACCGGGAAAAATCCGCCGGAAAGACTTTCAAAAGTGCGTTATAGGACTACTGCAATGAGGAATCAATAACCATACATCACCCGAACTTTCTATTATCTTGATAACCCCTAGGAGCCATTGATTGTGCAGAAACTAGCTATCAAACTTGGGATTCCAATGAATTGCTGCCGGATTTTGACCGGAAAAATCCGCCGGAAAGACTTTCAAAAAGTCGCGTTATAGACTACTACAATGAGAATCAATAACCATGACATCACCCGAACTTTCTTGATTTCTTGATTCTGGTGATCAAAATCTTCATACATCATTGCAAAATCTCTATTTTTGTCACACTCAATTCAGGTGATCAACACCTTCACCATTGTTGCAATGTTTGTATGTATGGCATAATACCATCACAAGTTTACTTTTCTCTCTTTATTTGAAAAAGAATAATTTAACAGACCTTTGATAATTTATAACCTGTGAGAATTTTTGTTAATTCTCACCATTTCCCACCGTGCACCGAATCTCCCTATATTTCCTTATACGTAATTTACCTTATCGTTTTAATAACTAAACACCAAATTCCATATAAAATTAATTATTTCTTTAACTGAATATGTATTCAGTTAACACCATAATATTTCATGTTTTTTTTGAAAAGTAGCTTAAAATAATAATGAAAAGCTTGTGTCAGTTATAAAATATATTATTTTAGTAATCATCATCAAGTGTGAGACGGTTCATGATTTATAAATGAAATGAAAGGTGGGGAGTAAAAAAAACTATAGTTTAATTATTAGAAATAAGGATGATGGCATTGAATTATGTCTTAAGGAATTAGGATTTTGTAAGTTAAGAATTTTTTTGTTAGGTATTTTTAATTAGTGAGTTAAGTATATTAAAAATTATAGTTGTTATAAAAGGTGTAGTTAAATTAGTAATTTAGAGATTAAATGCATGGATTTATTGGAGAATATTTATACATTTAAAAAAAAATAAGTGTGCAAATACTATAAGAACCCTAAAACATGAACACGTATGTATAAATTTAATATTATTTGTAGATGTCTTGGTTCATACTTAAAATTAACTATATATAAATATTTTGACAATTTTATGAGTCATTCATTAACAAATTCCTAACTCCAAAAAATGATATCACATTGTATGGCACATATAAATTAAGAAAAAGTCATTGCAACCATGACTATGTGGCACATAATGGATTAACGACACTTTTTTTGCACCTCATGAATGAGAGGTGTAAAAATATTCAAGTGCTCAAACTAAAAGTTGATTCATGATCTTTTAGTTATACATGTTTTACCCTCCATGATTTTGTGTTACAAACTACTAAGAACTATTTTATAATGTGTTTAATAAAAGACACTTAAATGATATAACTAGATGGAAATGACTAAATATTACTTGGTAGATTCATTCTAAAGAGCTAATATTGATGAAGTATAACATTATTTTTCCCTTCAGTTTTTAGGAAATTGGGGTTAGTAAGTTAGTTTTGTTTATCAATTTTTTTAATATTATCTACAAATAACTATCATCTAATAACTATCCCCACTACAAATAAAAACTAAATTATACTAAAAAAATTCCAACCTAAAAAATATACTACTTTAAAACAAAAATTATAAAAAATTAAGTTTACCAAATAATTCATAACTTCTTGATAAAATATTTCTCTATATATAACTAACAATCTTTTGATATGAAGAAAAATCTAATATATCAAAATGCATAACTTTTTTTAAATGTAATCTTCTCTACTAACTATTGTTAATTTCATTAAATATAGAGGATAAATTCAACACATTAAATGTATATATAAATGAAACAATTTAACTTTATATTACCTATACATGAGTGTATTGCATTTTACTTTATTATTATTTTTAAAAATTACTTAATCTATGTATCGAGAGCATCACATATTGTTGTGAGCTTTTTTATTTTATTTTACTTTTTAATTGTTATGATTTATATGATAAAAATTGTAGCTTAATTGAACATCAAACCATTCATGCTGAAATTGGGACATATAAACACACTATTGATGGGGTTTTTACCAATTCCTAAAACAACATTTTTTTCCAAAATATATTTCTTAACGTGTAATATATAGGTAAGTTCAAAATATCTATGAACCAAGAAAAACATAGCTAGAAAAAATTTCGCTTAATATTTTTAGTTGTCATTTGCGATAGAGATGGAATGTTTTTTTCTCTTGATTACTTTTTTCCATCCTTCTCTCAAGTTTTGTATACTCAACATTGATCCAATTTTTCCCTAGCTATGATTAGATTCATAAAAAAATATATTTCAAAATATTCTGCCTACTTCATTATCCACCATATATTTGTATTATTTCTCGTCAACCTATTTAGCCTAGCTTACATGATGCTAAGGGATGGATTTTTCAGGTGTACTCATTCAAGAGGAGGATTTTATGTCATTGTTATTGGGGGAAGATGTAGAAGAATTTCTCATGCATAATTAAATGTAAGAAATTCCATAGTAGATGTCAACATTAAATAGCATACCCGTGCTAATGTACACTTCGAAGGACCAATTTCTTGGTAAAATTTTGCATGTATATTATTATTATTTATTATGCCATAAATTAAAAGATGATGCACAAAAGGCACATGCTGATGAAAAAAACTAACGAACAAAATTATATGTAATGAATAAATTCCTAAACACACAACATTAAAGGATAGATAACATGTCCATAAGAGCACAATGGAGAAACAAATTTAGATGAAATGGAGAACATCATCTTTAAGAATATTCACCAACTAATTCAAAATGTTAGACATTCCATTTAACATTAGGCTTTTGTTGCACATTCATTCTTTAAATAGTATGCCACCCGTTAGCTTAGACTATGATTCCACAATGATGGGTCCATAGGAAAAATCTATCACTAACATAGAGTTAGCTCACACCAACTGTTTCTATTCACACAATCGCATTGTAAGCATAGCTATAAAAATTTTACTCAACAAGTCCAATAGAAATCCAAAATCCCAACTCTATTTCCGTTTCAGCTCACACAACCCAAGGAAATGAATCCCTTTTATGCAGTGGAGTCCCTTATGCCATTATTAATCCATCTAGTGTTATAGTGCTACTAATAAAGAAATATAAATGCTAGAACCTCAAACAATGTCATCCACAACTAGTTTCATCAGAAAGACTATCGGGTCCTTCATTTTTTAAGGAATAGAAGTAGTGGAGGACATTTTGGATAAAGTAACCAAAAGAAGAGCATCGAAAAATCAAAGTGACAACAATATATTATTTTGGGACTTGCCCAATAGAAATTATGGGCACATATCGCAAACGTTGGGGTTGATATTGATACAGTTAACAAGAAAACCAAGGTTTCGGAAAACCATAAATCAAGCAAGCAAGGGATCGAAGACCCAATCAAGCGAGAATGGGTTATAAAAGAAGATGCAAAGCATTAAGAAACAAGTTTAGATTACATTCCAAAGTTTAGAGATCATTGTAATATTTAGAAGGCGTTGTAATGTTTGGGTTCTGAACAACGTGATAGAAAGATTGCTTATAGGCAGATCTAAATATGTAATGATATGTTTTGTTACTTGTTTGAGCTATAACGTTTCCGCACAAGTTTGTAATGTGTTGCGAGATGTAATAGATAATTGTTTCTTTCATCGAGATTTTGTATTTTAATAATAAAGGGGGAATGGAAGTTTTTCCATCTATTTATGCATTTTGCATCCCCCTTTTAAATGTTTCTATGTGATGTTAATTTATGTTAAACATATTAGTTAACTTGCCATGAACGAATGTATGAACGGTTGCGTAGACTATATAATATCTATTTTGAGATTCATTACTATATTTCTATGGTTCCGGCTCACCTTGGGTGAGATTCTCCTTTGATCCAAGGGAGAAAAAATGTCAGTGAAGTGCTAGGCTACACAAAAGAATTTTGTTGGAACTGTAGGCCAAATCCTCGGTCAAACTTCATTCAAATTATTCCACCAACAAATGGTTCCATTTCCAAGACCTCCATATTTTTATGGGATTTAGATCATGTAACCAAGGTATGTTGACCAGAATATTCAAGAATGGTAGCATGAGAAATTTAATCTCTTTGTTTTGCAGCAAACAAAATTAAGGCAAAAGGATCAAGATTGGATATGATAGGAGGTTATGTATGTTGCACCTACTTGTGATCAATACGAGATATTTTGGTGCAAGTTTCTTGAGGAAATAGAGAATTGGTTAACTCGACTTCATCATAAATAGGCTGATATGACTCAACCAAGGTTGCATAGAACTTGGAATGTAGCTGATTTGGCTAATATTAATCGGTTTGATACAGATTTAACGAGAGTTGTCAATTTTTGGGTTGACGTGACTCTTGAAAGCTACATAATTGAATTTGTGAGTAAGAAGTCCCAATCCTTCTCTCATGTAGAATCCATATTAAAGTTTGGGCTATGGGGGCAACTGTTGAAGGAGATTCCTCTTTAGATTAAAGTGTTGATGGTTGAAGACAACTTATTGGTATTTCCACAAGGTCAAATGGAAGCTCAAATTTTTAGTACTAGGGAAATGGATTAGGGGAGATCAATTTCATGCATATGTTGGAGAATGAAGAAGCCATTCTTTTGAATCAATAAGAGTTGCAGAAGATGAGAGATTTCAAAGTGTTGCGGTGGGAAATAATAGCTAAAGAGTGGTGAGAAAGGAAGTTCTAGGAAGTTAGGGTTAGAAGAAGAAAATTTTAGTGCATAGGAGACACTGTAAGAAGTTTGATGGTGTAGAACAAGGAAATGGAGGCTCTAGAGTTGTGGAAAGGAAATGAGGAAGAAGGTACGTTTTCTTAAAAATAGGGGCTACCAGTGGGAGTGAAGTATAAGGTTTAGAAGTGGTTACTATAATGCATGAAGATTCAGAATGATTTTAGATGCCTAAGCCATATGTCTAACTGACTCTAATGCCATACGATAATACACTAGTAGATGATGATATACACTTTCTTATGAGGCAACCTTTCTTTAAAGATGATTCAATACTAGAATGTAGAACCCTGCAACATAGTAGCATGACTCCTCCTCTCCCCAGCCTTACCCTCATTCCATATCAAAGTCCTGATCTTTTATTTTCTAAGGTACATAATCTTATTAAAGCCTAGTTAGCACATAATCAATATAACAGTAAAGGTAGTATTAGTGGTGATACTTAGCCAAGTTTAGTAAGTTGTTCTGAAAAGTGTTCTCAAGGATTTTTACTTGCTTCCTCAATTCAATAAACTATGGTTGGAGTCACATTCATATCACTTACTAAATATCTAGAAATTTTACGAACGTGGGGTGAAGATATCGAACAACACTGGTATTTATGCAAATCTATTTGGAGAGCTCGTTAGACTCCTGGCGTACCTAAGATCATTAAATTTCAAACTACATCGTAGGATAGGGGATTGTGGTGGTTTATCAAATGGATTGATGCTAACCTCGGTGTTGGTATGGATCTATTAAAACAGGAGTTTATTCATGAATTTAATCTTCCCTAGTCAAATCAGCAAGGATTCGTAGAATTATTAGACATTCACTAATTGGAGGGAGAATCTACTTGACAATGTATGTAAAATTTTAAATATGTTATCAGTAAATTGGCTTATCCTATTGATCCACATTACCAAAGGGATTGCTTCATTAAGGTCTTGTTACCAATGAATCAGATTACTTTGTCTCAAAAAAATATTGACACACTTTGATATGCTTTGGAACAAATAATGCAAATATAAGTTATGGTTGGTTATCTACAAGACTGTAGATCCAGTGGTTCCTCAACAGATCCTGCTATTTTGGGACTTCATAATCAGATTTCTACCTTGACAGACATATTGAAGTATCTTTCACCTTTACGTCCTTCGAGACATCATATTTGGTGTACCCATTGTCTGTTTGAAGGACATCATGTTACAGAACGCCTACAACTTAGGGAACTAGGTTCATGTAGTGCGCTTATGGGACCACCTCCACCACAGTCCCCTAGAGTTGTGCGAATTTCATCTGCTCTTCCTTTTCAAGTCCATACACAATTCAAGTCATTTTGAAATCCTCAATGTATGTCTACCAATTAGTATTATGAGATAGTTTGAAATTTTGGTCATTCACCTTGCCTATGTTCTATTCTATAGAAGTATTCCAATGTTCCCAATAATTTGTCTTGTGAATTTTGTGGATTGCCCAAGCATCATATAGATCAATTTCGGTACTTGGATGCTTTATCTAACCATATTAACCATTCAACATTCTGTATCACTAAGACTCCTCGAGGACGAGCAGGGGGATCTATGAGGGGAGGAAGGATGGTAGGGAGGCGCTCGATTAAGAGTTATAATTGTGATCAAGCAGACCATGTTATGAGAGAATTCCCTATGCCTCAAAGACCTTGGTGTTCATATTGTTAGGTGAATACTCATTCAACCAAATATTGTCCTAAAATTATTGCTTGATGGGAGGAGTGCAACTAGTCTAAAGGAGCTAACTTAGTCTACGCAGAGCATCAAGATTTTGGTCCTACTGTGCAGCCCAATATCAATGTTATTACAAGAGGAGGAGAGAAGATTAGCACACGTGGAAGAAGATTGGAGATGACATTGGAACTCCTTATCAACCAAATGTCATAATACCTACATCTTCAAAAAAGTCTTATGATCCAAATTAGCACAAGGAATATTATAGGGATGCAACTAAAATTTCCCATCAGTTGATTTCATATTGAGGATCATGCTATGAAAAATAGGAGAAAGTAAAGGTCTATGATGAGAAACATTCTACAGAACCTTTCCAACCAATAATGGATTGGTTTAATCTATTTCTACAAATTATGAATGATGAACAACTCACTAGTCAGCTACATAAAATATTAAAGGCTATTGTTAAGGATGATGTATTTTCTAAAGAACCAATTTTTGTGAATCTACCTAAGCAAAATTCCAAGTGAGTATGGAAGAATAAGAAGCGAACTGGAAGGGGGTTCTAGATAAATGGTCAGATTGCAGGTTCTTCAAATTAATGACTCCATGTTGGATTTAGTCTTGGATGTCAATATTTTTCCAAAAGAAACCTGAGAATCTCTTAGAAAACAGAAGTTGGTCTTTGCCCCTATTCTGTTGTACATGGAAAATAAATATTGTATTCTTCCTACTGGCAGACCAGAAGATGTCAAAGTTGATATTGCAAGTGTCCGAACATATGCCGATTTCGAATTTATTGACAATATTGGGGGTAAAGATATATATCTAGTCTTATTTGGAATCAACTGGGATTTTGAGAATTATGCAACCATTGGCTTAACGAGGGAAACTATGACCTTTGGAGTGGATGGCATGTGAGTCATACAACCTCTTAATCCTTATCAGGGCATGAGATTTACTGAATTGGTGGAGATGTTGAGTCCCCTAATTTACTAGACCAATTATATCAACTGATTTCTAGGAGGTGAGAATATTATATTAACCCCACAACTATAGGATCTATTAGATGGCAGAGTATCCAAATTACCTAAGTTGGATATAAGGTTGTGATGGAAGGTAGGCAATAGGGAGCTCATGAAATTCATTCCTGATATTGTGCCACTGTTCGATGTGTATTTTGGATTGGTACTGAGGTATGCTAGTATCCCATATTTAATGGTACCAATTATGTTGTAAAGATTATTAAATAAGTTGATTATTTCATAGAAAAAAGTCAAATGGGTCCTTTAATGAGTTTTACTTTCCAAGTGACTTCTGCAATATGGTGGACATCCCATCAAGATAAGCTTCAAGATTGGAGCACAATTAAAGTTGATTTGTTGTATAAGTTTCTCCCTTTGAATGAAATTTTAAGTAACATCCCTACTTATGATGGTCATACTTGTCCGCAAGAGAGTATTGGGCACTTTTGTTCTGTACGGAAGGTTGATGGCCTAGCAGATGAAATGTGGTTTCATCTATTTATCCATTCCTTGGGAAATATTCTATAAGATTGGTCTTTGAGGGAGGAGTTGAAACATAAAACATCAGATTGGGATGTGTTGTATTCCTAGTTCTGCCGATAATTTTATTTTTCTGATGTTGATGAAAGGATAACATGAGCCCTTGAAGCTATCATAGGGGTATTATTTTTAGGTGGGGACACTTTGGAAAAATGCAGAAACTATGGATATTTTGCACATCACTATGAATCAGGGTTCCACGAAGCTGTTGTTTACAACAATGTTAATAAAGATTCAGATGATGACCTAGAGGAGCTTAGTCATTTGTCTTTTAAATAGTCTGAAGGCGAACAGAAAATCAATTAGGATCTTATACATGATGCTCTGCATCTACATCCTCGTTTGAAGAAGATGAGTATCAAGACAGAAGAGAAACCAAATCTCGCATCGATTGGGGACTATTGGGATGATCAAACCACCTGGGAAAATTTTGATCTTCTCAAAGAATATGAGGATTTATTTCCAAGTCCCATTTCAAAAATAAAGGAAATTAAAGGAGACCTAGGAGAAATGAAAATATCATTAAGGCCAGATGTGAATCTATTTAAACATTAGCCCTATCGATTGAATTTGAGAGTCAAGGAGAAAGTGAAGAAGGAAATTTACAAAATGTTATTTTTTGCTCTTATATTCCCAGTTGATGAAGTTGAATGGATAAGCCCCATTGTCATACAAGATAAGAAGGATTCAGAAGAATTTCAAATGTGTGTTTATTATCGCAAACTAAATAACACATGTGTGCATGACCCATTTCTAACTCCCTTTAGTGATGAAATTTTGGATAATGTTGGAGGAAATGAAGCTTATTATTTTATTGGTGGTTTTTTAGGGTATCATCAAGTCTGCATTGTGGAAGAAGATAAGAAGAAGACCACATTCACTATCAAATGGGGATCTTATGCTTGTAACGTTATGCCATTTGGGTTGAAGAATGCACCTGTTTCTTTCTCTCACATTGTTATTGTTGCCTTCCGTGAATATATACATAAGTTTTTGGAAGATTATATGGATCATTGGATCATCTATATTTTGCTAAACAGAAATCCATGTTTGCTAAAAATTATGTTCGATAAATGCAGATAACGTCAAATATATTTGAACTTTAAGAAATGCATTTTTGTTGTGCCTTTTAGGAAATTATTGAGCCATATCGTCTGTAAGGAAGGAGTATGTGTGGATCCTACCACGTTTGTGGTAATATTGAATATGCCTCCACTTTGGGCCATACTAGTTATTATCGCATGTTTATAAGAAATTATTCTTCCA
Organism: Pinus taeda; assembly: GCA_000404065.3. Classification (NCBI taxonomy): domain Eukaryota; kingdom Viridiplantae; phylum Streptophyta; class Pinopsida; order Pinales; family Pinaceae; genus Pinus; species Pinus taeda. Next base: position 21,451 of record APFE030113904.1, on the reverse strand, counting down.
TCATAGTGCCAGTTCAAAAGCTTCTGAAGAAATCTAAACTACTCTTGTGGTCTATTGAATTTGATGTTGTATTCGATACATTGAAGGAGAAACTTGCAAGTGCATCCATTTTGGTTTACCTTGACAGGAATAAGCCATTTCATGTTCATGTTAATGCATCCATAATTTCCTTAGGAGCTATATCAATGCAATCAGGTGAAGGAAACTTGGTTCATCCTATTTACTTTGCTACTAAAGAATAGGAGGCATTAGGAATGATCTATTCTCTCTATAAATTATGACATTCTTTGCTAGGAGGTCCAATCAAGTTTTTCACATACCTCTCAACACTGCATTATTTATTCAATAAACCTATAATTGAAGGAAGGATTTGTAGGTGTTTATTTTTATTTCAGAAATTTACTTTTTAAGTGATTGTCAATCCGTCTAGTTTGAATGTGGGGCCAGATTGTTTTTCCAAGATGGAGTTAGGCGAATCAAGTGGATCACTTGATGATCAGTTATCAGATGCTAATTTGTTTCACATTGAATTTTTCCCTAATTACTTGGAAGATATTGCCAATTTTCTTCCTACAAGGTAATTTCCTCCTCATTATACTACTGATAAAAATAAGCATTTGGTGGTCAGAGCCACAAACTACCAACTTATTGCAGGACAATTATATAAACTAGGGCTAGAACAAGTTTTTTTCCATTGTATTCTTGATCATGAACGTGAAGGTGTATTATGGGAATGTCATGTTGCAATTATAAAAGGTCCTGTTGGATGGAAATCTATTGCATGGAAGGTGATACAAGCTGTCCTTTTGTGGGTGACTCTCTTCAAGGATGTAGAGGAATATGAAAAGACTTGTGATGTCTTTCAATGGGTTGGTTGATAGTCATGTCGCGATGAAATTCCCTTGCATCCAATACAAGCTCTCACTTCTTTTTAAAAATGGGTAGTTGATTTTATTGGGCTTATTCACCCTCGTAGTTGTCATTCACAGGATTGGTATATCATTACCGCAACATATTATTTGACTTTTTGGGTGGAAGTTGATCCTATTCAAAATTGCACTACTGATACAACTACTCGATTTATGTTTGAAAAACATTATTACTAGGATTGGATGTCCCCAAAATCTTACAAGTGATTGAGGCTCCCATTTCATCAATGAAATAGTCCAGGCTCTACTACATAATTTCATGATACAACACCACAAGATCACTCCTTATCATTCGCAAGCCAATGGGATTGTAGAAGCTTTCAATAAAATTTTAGAAAAGGGACTTACTAAGGTTTTCTCCACCAATAGAGATGATTGGTATGAACACGTTCCCGCTACTTTATGGCACAAGGGCTTCACTAACAAAGAAATACTATAGCATGTGCATTCATATTGGAGTAAAAAAATTAGAAAAACATGAAACATTATATTAACTATATAATAAGGGATATTGGGTTTTTATATATTATATAGTAATATAAGTATTTTAAGGTATTTTTTATTGAATATTTTGGCTAAGCACATAGAAAAAGCGGTAGGTAAAGAAAAAAAATAGTGGCCAACTAATGTGAGAGCACCATTTGTTCAAGAAAGAAAAGAGGGAAAGCATGAGAGTGAACCCCGTATGAGAAATTTCATGGAGGGTTGTAGTGAAGGCATGAGAGTGCAAAGGGTTTTGTTGCAGTGAAGGCATCAAAGCACAGATGGTTTTGTTGGGTGAACAAAAGTTGTGAGAGTGCAGTTTTGCAGAGGGTTTTATTGGGATCTGTTTTGTTGGGAAGGTGAAGGGTTTCATCTTGAGGGATTCAAACCTGTTGGAGGCCTTAGGGTCCTATGGGGGATTATCTTGGGCTTTTTTTTGTTGGGAAAATGAAGGGTTTCATCTTGAGGGAGCTAAACTTGTTGGAGGCCTCAGGGTCCTGCAAAGGGTTCTGTAAGGATTTTTTAAGTTGAGGGAGTCAAACATGTTGGCGTCATCGTGGTCCTCTTACTGTAGCATAAGCCCATGCCTTTACTATAGTTTAAGCCCATGTTTTTTACATCTGGGCTCCATTCCATATATAAATAATACTTTTTTATATTCAAGGCCTACATTTTTATCAACTAAATGAATCTGCTAATGGCTTCCCTTTTGATTTTTTTCATACTTTGTTTAGATAATGCATTTAATTTTATCCATTCCATCCTCTAATTATGTTGTTAGTTTAGGTAATTTGTGGCATTGAGGTTTATACTGAGAACCACTCAATGGAAATGTGTTCTTATGTGTTAACCACAAATTTATCGAGACCTTTACCAAAGTGATATTGAATGTTGTAGCCTGCTACCCATCTTGATTTGCACTTCCACTTGCTTAATGAATTTAGTGATATATTTTGTCCCATCAAACATCAATGGGTATTTACCTTAACACCAATCAACCAACACATCTGCAGTATAACACACCAACAGGTGGACTATTCATACTATGCATTTTGTCATCTATTGATCGTAGCCTTAGAATCTATCTCACATCAAACATACAATGTGACAACTGAGTTCTCCAACCACCGTAGAATTAATGTAATCCTCCCTTTGTCCTGTCATCAGATTTGACAACTTATCCAACACATTCTCATCTAACGTCTCCTCAACTATCCTAACAAACCTCTCACCTTGAGTTGGATCTAGGGGTTAAACAACCTTGCATCATGTCATGGTGTTGTTGGTTTAGGGAATTTTGGCATTGAGGTTTATGCTAAGAACCACTAGATATTTCATAAGTAGCATATTCCAATACCTCCAACCCTTTCTTGTCCACAATAACATCAATCCTCATCTAAGATGTAACACGTAACTTTTGTATATTACATTTTTTTAGGGTATGAATAAAACAACCAAAATTGTAAAATAAATTTCCATCTCTAGTCATAATTAACCTTGAATCAATTTGCAACACATATCCACGTTAAAAACACAAATATAAGTTCACCTATGAAATTGAAGGGATAGGTATATAACAAACAACTCATTAACCACCATCTTCTTTCACAAGGTCACTTTAGAATGGATGATGGAATTTACTACCATGGTATTCAAATTTTCAACAACAACTATCAGAAGGAACTAGATATTAGAGTAGGTCATATAATGAATGATCAATGGATGTTCATTGATATCTTCCTCTAGCACCATTCGATTGGTCCTTGGGTTGAGGAATAAATTTTTGCATAGGTGACAACTTTGCAAGATCAACATAAAACTTGTCTCCATGAGTATATGAGGTAGCAATGAGGCCCTCCATCATATTTACAGAAAAATAAGCTTAAATATTTCTTCAAATTTACCTATATGGGGTTTATGTTGTAAGTATATGGGAGCATTGAAATATGGAACCTTCTCATTGGTAAGCCCAGTCACTACGTCTCCCTCATAGGTGGAGAAATATTGAAACTTCCACAATCTTCAGTAGGAGGACCCCGACCTTGTCCTTGACCAAAACTTCAATTTTCATATTTACAAACCCCCCCAATAATTGATTTTTTTTTTGTGTCAAAACACTATTATTTGTTTCCTTTATATACTCCATGATTATTTCCAAGTAAACCCAAAAGCCTTGTGTCTTCTACTATCGATGGAGAATTGAACAAGACAATAAGAAAGTGAAAGATAATGCAAAAAAGATAATGCACATCAATTATGGACTGATGGGATCTTATAATTAGTTTCTATGACACAACTACATAATTTCACATAATATTAAACTTTGTTCTTGTCATGAAAGGAAAATGTAGTGATGTAGGTCAATCTTCTTTTTATATAGCAGTGTTTAATTTGAAAGACATGATGTTTCCAAAATCCCAAAAATATCGAGTTGGCAAAGGGTTGAAAATGTTTTTTGAGTGATAGAAATTGTACAATTGATATTTACAAATCCATTGGTTTTACTATATGCCATTCTATTGAGAAATACATCATATAGTCCCATCATATAATATATACAACTAAGAAATTATAAGATATATTTGGGCCTACATGGTGTTCTTTATTGTTGAAAATATTCTTGTCGTTTACCTTATTCCAAGGGGAGCATACTTGGTTCAAAGCAACATTATCATGGGACAGAGCACACACCATTAAAGTATATGCAAAATTAATTTGGAAGGTATGTCATACAGCAACCCATTATACATCATAAATTATTCACAACTAAGCATAGATAATTGAAGAAAAGGAATCTGGATTTTTTTTAACTATACTAGTAGCTACAGATCTATCTGTCTCATTTCATTCTCTTGGACTTGACTCTTGGGATTTGTATCCCATTTCTCTCTATCATACATGTTCTACTATATTGAACTTAAACCCTTGGGATGTGTATCACATGACTTTTCATTTTTTATGTCCCTTTATCATACATCTTTTTCTATATTGAATTTGACCCTTAAGGTGTGGCCTATGACATTTTTAAGCTTCCTATATAGAAATTACCACCTTGCCTAGTGAAATTTTCTATAGTAGCACTAGTTAGATGGATTTGTGTTTCAGTTGCCTTGGTAGCTGGAGGAGGTGATTTTTTTCATATGCTCAGGATTAGCCATACTTGAGTATGGCTGGAAGGTTGGAACATACATTAATTTGTTGATAGGACTTCCCATTTTATTAAGGGCTCCTCCTTAATCAACCAAATTGTGTAAAGGACCTTGGTTCTATAGGTTTCTGTAATATCCTAGTGGCTTGCCAACACACTGGAAACCTATTTATTTTGTTGACTAAGTGTATATTTGATGTGTATTTGTA